>JAVJIF010015249.1:0-105911 GCA_038442645.1 Agave tequilana | reverse complement strand
TAGACAACTCCTAACTGGTTGATTGTCCACAGGAGGTAGAATGTTGACTTTGACCACAACTAATCAGCCAGGTCAGGCAAGATTGGTGGGAGGTTATCCGTCAAAGACGTTCCTTAATTAAGAACCATCAATCTTCGGGCTTTCGGCCCTCAATCCCCTTCCTAGACACTGATTTGGCAGAGTCAATTTCCAACACCTTCCCTCTTTAGGATAATCTCCTAGTGAGTTCGAGATGTCCCTAAGGCCAAATCTATCAGATTTTACTTAGGCTTAGGTTGTACGTGCTTGGAGATGGTTTGTGGGCTAAAGAAGGGTAATGACTTCCCACCTTATCTTGAATTGGGTTTTGCCCTTAGAGTTGATTGTGCAAAAGTGTGCAATATAGAAAAGTAGCATTCAAAAGCAAATATCACCCAAATGTCTCCTAAACGATATGCTATGCATACGTACCTTGTCTCCAGCTCTCTTCAACAGTAATTGTAAAGTAAACGTATTAGACAAATGCCTACAATGCAAGTCCTAAACGTTTTTTAAGCAATTTTATAATCATCAAATTACTGTTGGATTAAAACATGGATGATGGATAACAGAAATAGCAAGAATGTAACATACAAAAACTAAAATTTTTTTTGGCGAGCAATATGTCCTGCAAAAAAAAAGTTTTAGTAGTCCAATGGAATTTTCAGTATTTTTGCAACGCAATTTCTCGAAATTCTATTTCCTATTTTCGAGAGTAGGGGCACAGAATTTGCAGTCTTCTCTTGCAAAGATTAATGCTAAAATCTGATCTTTAAGTCCCTGAAACAACACACAAACTTGTTAGAAAACAAATACACCGTTCCCTCCCCGGCAACGGCGCCAAAATTATTGAGTTACAACCTGCACACAAATACAGAATTTCAGAACTACAAGAATAAAAAGTGCAAGTTACTCAATTCTACCGCGATAACAAGTGGCTATGCGGGTCGTGATCCACAAGGAGGGACTAGCGATGGAAGTTTTTTAGTAAGTCTTCTTTTAAGATACAAAGTTTGGTTAAAGTTCTTTTTAGTTCTTAAAAGAAAATAGAAAATTAGGTTAAAGTTAAGTGAGGAAGAAAGTGGTAGAATAGAAGGTGGAGAAAAATAGAAATGATTATCTACAAAGAAATTGAAATGGAAAGAAGTGGTGTTGTTGGCGTTCTAAACTAAAGATAAAAGAAAGAAAAGAAACTTAAAATTACTTACTTCTTTTGGCCAAATACCTACCTTGAATCTTTGCAATGATGTTACCTTGAAGTGAGGCGATCAACGTATAGCCATAAGAGTTTATTCCCGTTTCCTTCACATTATATCATCAAGACGTTGCAAGTATGAAGTGATACAGAATAAAACTCAAAATCCATCGTCATGAGCTATCGGTGGCACTCGCAAAGGCAAGGCTCTTTCGATACTTTTAGACTCACTTGGAGAGCAATTGTACCAAAGAAGAAAAGTAGAGAAGAAGAAGAAGAACACAAAATAAATACATACAAAGGAACTACAGATTCGATTTCATAACAATAAGAGAAAAGAAGGAAATCTTACACCGGTGTCACTCTCAGCACAAGCTTCGTTCTCGTTCTCCTATGAAACTCTGATCTCCTCTGATTTACATAAATTAAAACTAAAATTACATGAAAAAAAATAAAAACCTAAACTAAAAAATAAAAAAATGGACTAAATCCTATCTCTGCATGATCGTACTCTGAAGGCTCTGAAAATCCCAGTATTTATAGGCAAAACCCAACCTATAGGAGCGTATGAAGATAGGGGGAGTAAACGCTTCCCTAACTCACCAACAAAGCCGTAAACGCGGCTTTGGCCGCGTTTCCGCAGCCAGCGTATGGCCAGGTGGCCACACCCTGTTGGTGGTGCTCCCCGGTTTCTCGATTTGTATTTATCTGTATCTGGATTTACAGTTTATGTCCGGGATTTTGACGAAATGGCCTTTGATCCTTGGCTTCAACCGATCGATTTGTAGGGATTTGTTCTAACTGGTTTTCAACCGATCTGGACCGACCTGATCTGCCTGATTTACTGAGTTCGAATTAATTCTAATTTAATTCAGATTTGATGGGCTTTTGGGCTCATTTCTCTTCATTCTCCTTTAGGATGGGCCTGCAAATAAATTAAACTTTAATTAGGAAATGCAGAGTTTATTCTATAATAAGTAGGAGAATATGATAATAAATGTGCAATATTAGTGACCAATCACCTATATAAGCAGAAAGAATACATAAGAATCACATATCTAACCTGTATTGGCGATTTTTCAGCCTCCCTCGAAATCACGACACTTATCCCGTGACAGAGAGGCACTTTAGAAAATTAACAACTATTTTATCAAATCAGATCTACATCTACAAGTAGGAGGTGGTTATAACCATAAAGATCGTACAGCTACAACCACCCAAGATATTAGCAACCACTACATCATCTCTCGACTTGTATAAATAACCCTTCTCCTCCAACAAGAAAGAGGAGAAAAATAATTAAACTCCCAATAACTTATAACACACCACTGTAATCTTTCTCTGAAAGACTAGTGCATCATCTCTTCTCCCTGTCGTTTTTTCCAGTTCTTGGGTTTTTTCACGTAAAATATGTCTTTACGATTGTGATTTTCTCTCTTCATTTCCATATTTCATTATTTTTATGTTAGTGGGCTGAGGTCATATTTTTGGGATTTTTTACCACCACACTAACGCCTAAAAAGAATGCGTTGGCCCAGATTTTAGGTTCATAGGATCCCATCAAATTGTATGCAGGTTCGAGCCTCTTCTTGATTTTGTCAACTTGTTCATTGTAATTATGAACATTGTACTTGTAAGTGGCCCACTCTAATATTTTTGTTAAAGAAGTTTTCAAATTTAAACCAAGATTTTTTTTTTTTGCGTTTATCCTTTAAATTTTTTATGAGATGGAGCAAACAACGAGAGTGCAACGCATCAGGAAAATATTTTCAAGTATTTTTGTACGATCTTTGTTAGCATCGAACATGAACACTAGTTGGTGTGGTGGAGCATAGGCGTCGGTACTTCATACAACATCTGTCGCAATCCCCTAATAGACTAATCCTAGTTGTTTTCGTTTTCAATTTTACAACCGCAAAATGTTAGTAGAAATAATCTGTTGTTCCCATCATAATGCTAGTGGGAATAATCTGTTATCCACCTTATAACGATCCTTGAGAAAGGTACCATCCAATAATATCAAAGGTTTGCAGGCAGAACAAAGACCTTCTACGCAAACAGCATAAGCCACGTAGAGCTTTGTGAATCGGCCATTTTCACTCTCCAGATAAATGAAACTACTTGGGTTCGTCTCCAACATCTTCTGCTCGTACCTGCTCGGTACAGAATATTAGGCAAGGTGGACCAAAATTACAGGTAAAGATGGTATTACGCTGGAGGTGGACGGCAATTAAGTAAGGTGGACCAAAATTACATAAAGTGGACAAAAAATAAATAAAGTGGACATAATTTACATAAAGTGAACAGAAATCGTAGAAGGTGGATAGATATCATGTACCAATGCAGGGAGTCATAAGAGTGTTTTGCCAATCCATAAAGCTCATTCTGCGCCAACTCCTTCCCCACCAAACCTTGTCGTACTTGAGCGTCACCCTGTATCGAGCTTTGAAATCAGCTTGATTATGAACAGAGGGTTTGCAATTAGCTCATTATTGGTAGTGTTTTAAATATCAAATATCAGCGATATATCGGTTGGCAAAATTATATACGGAATATTGGATACCGGGTGATATCTCGTGATATGGTACTAAATATCAAAAGTCAAATTGAACGTTATAGCGGATGAAGAATATACATGTGATTGCCTACATAAATCATATGAAACTACTTAAAAACAAGTTTAGGTCATAAACACATAGGAGATACTTACCTTTTGTAGAAGCTCCTAATGCGTTTCTAGAACCTCCTCAAATGTATCACGTGGCGATGTATCGGATATTTTCATCTTGGATATGGCCAATATATCGGCCATGTGGCGATATATCAGCCCATATCGGTCAAAATGATATCCAGTAAAATTTTACACTTATCGTGTCATTTTGGATAAAATACTGGTATCTCGGCCGATATACGAGTATATCGGCTGATATTTAAAACAATGTTTATTGGTCAATGAATTCTTAAAGTTTCTGCTGCATTTGCATTAAGCTTATATCAGTAAATTTAGTCAATCAGCTAAAGTCATTCTATGATTTTGATTAATGGGCTTCCTATCCAATTGGTAGCTGTAATTAGGAACAGTCCTCACAAGTTTGTTTCCAGATGCAAAATAGTTTGTGGCTGGGAAGTTTATGTTCAAAATATAATATTTCTATTTAAAAGCTTCTCCAATGATATTGTGGGGACCTTTCAACAGATTGTCGTAAATGTGATTAATTTGATTCTATTAGAAGTTCACCTTGTACAGAACTGGCTGGAGTTCCTTATCTTAGGATTATGATCTGAATACATCGTGAATGTAAACGAAGCTTCAGAAGTCGAAGAACGAATGAGCACGAAGAGTAGCAGCAGACTAGTCGACTACTAACATCTTAATAGTTAATTAATGGCACAAATAGAAAGTGAGACATCTCATCAGTTGACTTACAGAAGTGATTAGTCGACTAATCAGGCACATAAGTTGATAATAGGGCAGTTTTGACAGTTTTTTTCTAGATCTGTTTCCAATTTGAGTTGAACTCGAGGTTTCTTTTCTTCTAAGGCTCTGCTTTCGTATTGCTGGACTTTCTGTAGGACTAGAATGGTCATAGGGTTTATAAATAATCCCTTGGGGGTTCCCTTCAAGTATTCTAAGAGTGAATAAAGAAAAGTGAGAGATTTATGAGAGAAGCATAAGGGTTCACTATTCTAGACGGCCATCAAAGGGCTTGTAATTTTCTTCGCAAGAGGTGTGAGTGTTTCTCATTGTGCTCCTCCAAAGTTTAATAAAGTTTCTCCCTCTTCTCCTGTGGATGCACATACGATCTGTTTGATGAAATCACGTTAAATTGTATGTTGGTTTTCTCTACTTTGGAATATGTTCTTCTTCATGTTGAATGATCTGACTTTTCTTTTTCTCTGCGTCGATTCCAACAACTGGTATCATAGCATATCAGTTCGTAGCAATAATTGGTATCAAAACAAGGTCAACGTGAAGTCTAAAATCAAGTTTGATAGTCAGAAGTTTGATGGTGTCTCAATTTCAACAGGTGACAGATTAGGATGAACACCATCCTGACCAGCGGTTGAAGAAAGCACTACCCGAGAAGGAGAAAAAGCCTAAAAACATGAAGAGAAAAACTTGGCAGGCGTTGGATGAGGAAGCCTTGATGGCTATTCAACTTTGCTTGGCGGACGAAGTGTTGGATGAGTTTTCTTTAGAGAAAAATAACATTCTCGCTGTGAGAGCGACTTCAGAATCATTATCTGAAGAAGGATGAATCGGTTGATTCTGAAGTGCCATTTCTTTCTTCTCAGCATGCATGAAGGTACACATATTTAGTCTCACATCTCAGAGTTTACCTTTATTATCAATGAGTTAGATAAAATAGAGGTTAAAATAAAAGATGAGAATCAAGCATTTTTATTACTGTGTTCTTTACCTTCTTCATACAAGAGCTTTAGCAGAGCTATCATTTATAGAGGTAAATCAACTATCAAGGTCAATGAAGTCAAAAAGTATCTACTCAATAGTGACAAAATTAACAAGTAGTTGACAGAGGAGTCTTATCGCGATGATTTCAGGCAAGTTTTCTTTATAAAAGAGGAGTGATAATGAAAGTTCTACGGGTAATCTAAAACACAAGAATTTATTGTGCAACTGGTGTCACAAGAAGGACATATTAGACCTGATTGTTGGACTCGCAAAAAATAACAAGAAGCTAATACTACTGAACTGGCTGAAGAGAATGAAGATAAGTGTGACGTTCTATCTGTTACAAATAGTCTGGTCACTAACAAAGATAGATGAATCATTGACTCTAGATGTTCACAACATATCAGTCCAATAGTAAGATGTTCTCCCCATATACTTTGGTTTAAGGGGGAGAGGTCTTCAAGGGAAATTCTACTATGAGCAAGGTGATTGGCAAAGAAACAGTTCAATTTTGTTCTCATGACGGATGTATCACTACACTACAAGGCATTCATCATATTCCCGAATCAAGGTACAATCTCATATTTCTTGGAGCCTTATAAGGAGAAGGGTCAATTTCAGTTCTGCAAGTGATGGAAGTTTTCAAGGATGCCCAAGTGAAGTTCAAACTGAGCGTGTCGACAATATTTACATGTTGAAAAATTCAGAGGTTACAGTTGGTGGATTGCAGTTATTCTCGATTTCAAGATCGAAAGTTGTGGAGCAATCAAAGACAATGATAGTGAGCTCGAATGTTCAGTTTTACCCTGAAGGCAGATTGGGACTAGGCAGCGTCGACACACAATAAGAAAATTTAGATCATTACTCATGTATTGGAGCAAATTCTCATAAATCCTGCGTGGATCAAGGAGATCATTGGGTGGTTAAGTTCAAGTCGGGCTAAACTTATTCGATCTAATCAAGTTGAGAACCCTATAAGGGAGTTATAGAGAAGAGAGAGTGAGATGGGATGAAATCAAGAATTGTTCAATTATACATTGATATAAGCACATTGAGCATTATGGCTATTCTCAAACTTGAACGTATTCAAGTCAAGGGGAAGATTGTTAAGATTATGACTCAAATACATCGTGAAAGTAGACGAAGCTTCAGAGGCCGAAGAACAGACGACCACAAAAGTAGCAGTAGACTAGTCGGCTACTGATATCTCAGTAGTCAACTATTGGCGCAAATAGAAAGTGGGACATCTCAAAAGTCAACTTACAATATTGATTAGTCGACTAGTACATTATTAGTCGACTAATAAGGTGGTTCTGACAGTTTTTCTTTTCTGAATCTATTTCCAGTTTAAGTTGAATTCGAGTTTTCTTCTCTTCTGAGGCGGTGTTATTCGTATTACTGGAATTTGTGTAGGAGTAGGATGGTCCTAGGGTCTATAAATAACCCCTTAGGGTGGCCTTCAATGTACTCTAAGAGTGAAATAAAGAAAAAGTGAGAGATTCATGAGAGAAATTTTAACTATAATGGTTCACTGTTCTAGCTGGTCATCAAAGAGCTTGTAATCTTCTTAGCGAGAGGTATGCATGTTTCTCATTGTACTCCAAAGTTTAATAAAGTTTATCCCTCTTCTCCCATGAATGTATACACGATCTGTTTGATTGGTGGAATCGCATTAAATTGTGTGTTGGCTTTCTCTACTTCGGAATATCTTTTTCTTCGCGTTGCACATCGATTCAACTTTTCTTTTTACGCTGCGCCGATTCCAACAACTGGTATTAGAGCATATCAGTTCGTTGCAACACCTTACTCCATTCTTGTTAATGAAAAAGTAAAAGTTGATTCTATAAGAAATGTTGAAATGCTAGTTTTTATAAACATAATGATATAATCAATCAAAAATTAGTCAAATTAACTGGCAATTACGTACTAATAGAGTTCATATTTGCTTTAACAAGAAACATCAAGAAGGGCTTCTTATGAGTCATGCAATGATGTTCTCTCTATTTAGGTGCAATAGGTAAGTTGTTTAGGAGTTCCTAGTTTTCTAGGAACTCCAAATCTTTTCACCAAGACACCAATTATCAGTAGGGAAGAATTTCTGATATGTAACTTAAATTATTTGAAGAGTGTAGCCCCCGTTCTCGGGATACGTACCCAGATACGTGTCCCGACTTTTTCGACCGTATTATTATAATTTACTTTCAGTATTTGCTTTTGAGTTGTCATTTCTAATGTTTTTGGTATCGGATCTGAATTCATAGTCTTAGAGTCAGCCCTGACCCGGACCGGGAACCCGATACCAGCTTGTAGCCCGATTTGATAATTCGGGTAGTCTAATTTGACCGATTTTAGTTTTGAACACTGTTTTCTAATATTTTAGATTTTTCATGATTTTCTAGAATTTTCTGAAAAATCTCCAAAACCGGTATCGGTAGGCATCACTGACTGATTCCCAGATTTTTAGTTTTCAAACGGGATTAAAATTTTAAAAACAGCTTTCACATTACTTCTTAGAATTTCATTTTCTATCTAAAAATATTTTTTTGGGATTTTTCTACATTTATCAAAATTTGACCGATTCTGGTGTCAACCGGTATCGCCTGAAGATTCCAAGATTTTAATTTGAAAATTACATTAAATTTCTTGAATCTGATTTCACCGAGTATCTTAAAATAATATTTGTTATTTTGAGAATTTTTCGGAACGTTTCTGAAACAGTCAAATTTTCGCCATATTAAAAAATAATATTATTTACCGTTCTTTCCTTTTCTTGATTTTTCCTTTTCCACTCCTCTACTTTATACTCCCAGGATATATTAATAAGTATATTATTTTATAATATATTTAATTATAAAATTTTTCTTATTTTTCCTTTTCTTACTTTTCCTTTTCCCTTTTCTTCTTTTCTTTCTTTTTCTTCTTTTCTCTTTCTCCACCATGCCCTGCCCTGCGACCCACTCCCTGCAGCCTGGCTGCTGCACACAGCAGCAGCAACAGCATGATGGCAAGCTCCCCCATCCCTCACCCATACTCTCCTTCCCTTCTCCTCCTTTTTAAACATCTTTCTTTCTTTCCCTTCTCATTTCCATCTTCTCCATTTCACCATTTCCCACTAACACTACCACCCAACTCATCACTGTCGCCTCCACCACCGGAGTCGCCGCCACGCCGTCCCTAGGCCGGAGCCGCCCCACCCCCACCTCCCCACTTCCTTCTCCACTTCCATCACCCCCAAATCCCACCTTCATTCCTCCAATTTCAACATAACCCATTCCACCACTTCCTCTTCTTCTCCAAAATCCACCATCAACCCACCACTCCCCCACTTCCAAACCCTCAACCACCATCTCCTCCTCCTCCTCCAACTCCCTAACACCACCAATCACCACCAACCACCACCACAACCACCACCACCACCATCTCCTCCAAACAACAACAACAACACAACAAAACTCCACCACCCCTCTCCCCCGGGCCCTAGACCGTCGCCCCCCTCCTCGCCGGCTGCCCAGGCCGCCGGCCACCCCTCCCCCTCCTTCTTCTTCTTTCTTTCTTTTCTTTCTTCTCTTCTTTTCTTTTCTTTCTTTCATTCTTTCCTAATATAACTATTTTTCTCACTCTCCCTAAAATACCCATTCCCTCATACTAAAATTACTCCCCTATAATTACACTCAATGCCCCTCCCTTTTAATTTCAAATTTATTTCTAAAAATACCATATTTTTTCTCTCTCCTTCTCTCTCTCTCCTTCCTACAACTTTCTCTCTCTCCTATCTCTATCCTCTCTCATTCCCTCTCTAATATTTATTTATATAATATATATTTATGAGTATATATTAATATATATACGGGTTAGTAGCTTGCTTGAACGTGTTTGCGGATTTTTCCAGATTTTCTCGTTATTTCGTCCGGTGCTAGGCGATTACATTTCTTACTTTATTACCATCGTTCCTTGTCTAATAATTATTATCTAGCTTTTAATATATGATGTCTCCTTATGCAAGTTAGAATATGTCATATAAATGATTATCATGCTTTATAAATAGCTTCCGGCCATTATTATACTTTGTCGAACCGGTATTATACCGGTATGCCTAGATCTGCTCCCGCTTTACTCGGCTTCGCATAGCTAATTAAAAGATAAATTTATTATTATAAAATGGTAGTGAAGTGTTTGAAATAGTTATGCCGTTCTCCTGTACCATGTTACGTGACCGGTTGATACCTGATATTTGTTGTTGTGACTCTCACTTATATATTAGTTACCTGACCCTGACATGTATACACCGGTACTTGCCATGCTATGCTTATTACTTGATATCTGCTACCGGTACTTGCCATGCTATATTTGACACTTGATATCTGACACCGGTACTTTCCATGCTTCACTTGACACTTGACATACTGCCACCTGGTACCAATACACTTGACCTGATATTGTGACACCTGACTGGATACTATTACACAGGACACTGAACTTCCTTACATATTCATGATTATCACTTTTACGAGGACTTGATTATTATACTGTTACCAGACATTTGTACTCCTGAACTCCTATACTCCTGAACTCCTGTACTCTTGAACCCCCTGAAAAAGGGTTACTCCTGATACTATATTCCTGTTGATCCCCGTAATAGGATAACCATGAATATATAGTATTATGAATACTCTGTGGACATTGTCACCGGACAAATTATAATAATTAGACAACTTATACCGGGATGGGGGAAACTGATGAGTACCGATATAGTCTCCATGTTTATGATGGTCTTATAGTGTCGCGCGGCCATATACTTAGATTCGACCTGGAGGCCACCATGCGCTTCCGTGGGGTGTACTGGCACCCCTACTCCCTTGCCTGCCGGTTGTACCATAAGCCCCTGGGCCTATTCCTGTGGGAGGGGTGACATCCTATTCCTGTTCGGGCGTACAATAAGTCCCGGTACCTGGCGGTACGTTCCGGCTCAGCACCGGATACTCCTTGACCGTTGTCCTGGGCATGTACGGGACCCATTCTAAGCATGGTTCATCGATCTCCATCAGTTTCCAATAACTTACTCTCCGGTCTGTATACTGAGGTATGTGGGATGGGACACATACCGACGTATACAAATTAGATGAGTCATAATAATTTAATAATAACATGCTCCTGATATATGACTAGCTATACTCTTGGTCTATACTGCTCACCACTTCTACATGTGCTATCTTGTTGTACTACTTGATTGCTTCCATACTGTTGCATTATTATGTTATTGTGAAGGTAAAGACAGATTATATAAACTCAGATTACAGTGACGCGAGGTGTAGGGTATATATATGAGGGTTTCCTTGTTTGGATTATTCCTTCGATGTACTAATCTCACTGATCGGTAATGTAAGCTTGTATAACTGATTTCCCGTAGTTACTTTACTTACTTATTTCATGTTCTTATATGCTTATATTCACGGTACACCTTCTTGTACACATGTACCTGTTATGCACATCATTTGGCTTTATATATGTACTCGCAGGGTTGCGTCTGACAACCCTGAATTCTCATGTCCAGATTCTAGAGCCTGAATCATGGTGGCTTGGCTGTAGCTAATCAGAGCGCGCAGCGGATCCTCCCGTGGTGGTCAGAGTGCAGCAGAAGCTCGGACATCGCCGTAGTTCTTCCTCCCAGCTTTTCTCCTGTTTGGCTCTCGAGGCCCCTCTTGCTGCTCATGAGCATCTCTCAGCTTTTACTATGTATGTCCCTTCATGTATTGTACTTTTATAACTTCTAGTGATGTAATATTCCTGTAATATTGTATCACTCTCTGTGATGACCATGTGCTTGTATTATTTTGTGTTGGAATGTATATTACTACTGTGCTTCCGCCTCTATTTCTTGCCTGTACTGATGCTTAGCGTATATACGTGAGGGTATTTCTGACCTGCGTATATACGTCGCAGTGACGTCTCCGTACCCGCCGGATCGGGGCGTCACAGGATGGTATCAGAGCCTAGGCTCTAACATCCTCAGTACAACCAGTTGGCAGATTAATGATATATAATCTGCAGCTGGAGAGCATGAGTCTTGAATATACATTCCAATCGCAAGTACGGTGTTATCTTTTCCTTCCTAGCAATCTTTCCTTAGATCCTGAGACCCTTCTATCTTTTCAGCTTCTTCCCATCATTCCTTCGATCAACTCAGATATTTTGTGTCCTGAGTTGGTAATCTCCCTTATCCTTTTCACTTTATTATATTATCATCATTGACTGTAATTTCTCCCATGTTCATCTCCCCCTTATAGAAATTTCGAGGACAAAATTTTTGTTACGTGGGTAGATTGTAGCACCCCGTTCGGGGATACGTACCCAGATACGTGTCCTACTTTTTCGACTGTATTATTATAATTTACTTTCAGTATTTGCTTTTGAGTTGTGATTTCTCATGTTTTTGGTATCGGATCTGAATTCTTAGTCTTAGGGACAGCCCTGACCCGGACCGGGAACCCGATACCATCCTGTAGTCCGATTTGACCATTCTGGTGGTCTGATTTGATAGATTTCAGTTTCAGATACTATTTTCTAATATTTTAGATTTTTCATGATTTTCTAGAATTTTTCAGAATTTTTCTGCAAAATCTCCAAAACCGGTATCGGTCGGCATCGCTGACTGATTCTCAGATTTTTAGTTTTCAAACGGGAATGAATTTTCAAAAATGGCTTTCACATTACTTCTTAGAATTTCATTTTCTATCTAAAAACATTTTTTGGGATTTTTCTAAATTTATCAAAATTTGACCGATTCTGGTGTCGGCCGGTATCGCCGGAAGATTCCAGAATTTTTAATTTGAAAATTATATTAAATTTCTCAAATCCAATTTCACCGAGTATCTTAAAATAATATTTGCTATTTTGAGAATTTTCGGAACGTTTCTGAAACAGTCAAATTTTTGCCATATTAAAAAATAATATTATTTACCGTTCTTTCCTTTTCTTGCTTTTTCCTTTTCCGCTCCTCTACTTTATACTCCCAGGATATATTAATAAGTATATTATTTTATAATATATTTAATTATAAATTTTTCTTATGTTTTTCCCTTTTCTTACTTTTCCTTTTCCCTTTTCTTCTTTTCTTTCTTTTTCTTCTTTTCTCTTTCTCCACCATGCCCTGCCCTGCGACCCACTCCCTGCAGCCTAGCTGCTGCAAACAGCAGCAACAATAGCATGATGGCATGCTCCCCCTATCCCTCACCCATACTCTCGTTCCCTTCTCCTCCTTTTTAAACTTTCTTTCTTTCCCTTCTCATTTCCATCTTCTCCATTTCACCATTTCCCACTAACACTACCACCCAACTCAATCACCGCCGCCTCCACCACCGGAGCCGCCGCCACCGCCGCCCCTAGGCCGGCGCCCGCCCCACCCCCACCTCCCCACTTCCTTCTCCACTTCCATCACCCCAAATCCCACCTTCATTCCTCCAATTTCAACATAACCCATTCCACCACTTCCTCTTCTTCTCTAAAATCCACCATCAACCCATCACCCCCTCCACTTCCAAACCCTCAACCACCATCTCCTCCTCCTCCTCCAACTCCCCAACACCACCAATCACCACCAACCACCACCACAACCACCATCTCCTCTAAACAACAACAACAACACAATAAAACTCCACCACCCCTCTCCCCCAGTCCTTAGACCGCCATCCCCACCTCGCCGACCGCCCTCCGGCGGCGGCGCCGCCGCCCAGGCCGCCGGCCACCCCTCCCCTGTTCTTCTTCTTCTTTCTTTCTTTTCTTTCTTTCTTTCTTTTCTTTTCTTCTTTCATTCTTTCCTAATATAACTATTTTTCTCACTCTCCCTAAAATACACATCCCCTCATCCTAAAATTACTCCCCTATAATTACACTCAATACCCCTCCCTTTTTAATTCCAAATTATTTCTAAAAATATCATATTTTCTCTCTCTCTCTCTCTTTCTTTTTCTCTCTCCTTCCTACAACTCTATCTCTCCTATCTCTCTCCTCTCTCACTCCCTCTCTAATATTTATTTATATAATATATTTATGAGTATATATTAATATATATACGGGTTAGTAGCTTGCTTGAACGTGTTCGCGAATTTTTCCAGATTTTCTCGGTATTTCGTCCGGTGCTAGGCGAGTACATTTCTTGCTTTCTTACCATCGTTCCTTGTCTAATAGTTATTATATAGCTTTTAATATATGATGTCTCCTTATGCAAGTTAGAATATGTCATATAAATGATTATCATGCTTTATAAATAGCGTCCGGCCATTATTATACTTTGTCGAATCGGTATTATACGGGTATGCCTAGATCTGCTCCCGCTTTACTCGGCTTCGCAAAGCTAATTAAAAGATAAATTTATTATTATAAAAATGGTAGTGAAGTGTTTGAAATGGTTATGCCGTTCTCCTGTACCATGTTACGTGACCGGTTGATACCTGATATTTGTTGTTTTGACTCTCACTGATATATTAGTTACCTGACCCTGACATGTATACACTGGTACTTGTCATGCTATGCTTATTACTTAATATCTGCTACTGGTACTTGCCATGATATATTTGACACTTGATATCTGACACCGGTACTTGCCATACTTCACTTGACACTTGACATACTGCCACCTGGTACCAAAACACTTTACTTGATATTGTGACACCTGACGGGATACTATTACACAGGACACCGTACATCCTTACATATTCATGATTATCACTTTTACGAGGACTTGATTATTATACTGTTACTAGACATTTGGTACTCCTGAACTCCTATACTCCTGAACTCATGTATTCCTGAACCCCTGAAAAGGGTTGCTCCTGATACTATACTCCTGTTGATCCCCGTAATAGGATAACCATGAATATAGGATTACTATGAATACTCTGTGGACATTATCGCCGGACAAATTATAATAATTAGACAACTTATACCGGGATGGGGGAAACTGATGAGTACTGATATAGTCTCCATGTTTATGATGATCTTATAGTGTCGCGCGGCCATATAGTTTGATTCGACCTGGAGGCCACCAGGCGCTTCCGTGGGGTGTACTGGCACCCCTACTCCCTTGCTTGCCGGTTGTACCATAAGCCCCTGGGCTTATTCCTGTGGGAGCGGTGACATCCTATTCCTGTTCGGGCTTACAATAAGTCCCGGTACCTAGCGGTACATTCCGGCTCAGCACCGGATACTCCTTGACCATTGTCCTGGGCATGTACGGGACCCATTCTAAGCATGGTTCGTCGATCTCCATCAGTTTCCAATAACTTACTCTCCGGTCTGTATACTGAGGTATGTGGGATGGGACACATACCGACGTATACAAATCAGATGAGTCTTAATAATTTAATAATAACATGCTCCTGATATATGACTAGCTATACTCTTGGTTTATACTGCTCACCACTTATACATGTGCTATCTTGTTGGACTACTTAATTGCTTCCATACTGTTGCATTATTATGTTATTGTGAAGGTAAAGACAGATAATATAAACTCAGATTAGAGTGACGTGAGGTGTAGGGTATATATATGAGGGTTTCCTTATTTGGATTATTCTTTCGACGTACTAATCTCACTGATCGGTAATGTAAGCTTATATAACTGATTTCCTGTAGTTACTTTACTTACTTATTTCATGTTCTTATATGCTTCTATTCACGGTACACTTTTCTTGTACATATGTACCTGTTATGCACGCCATTTGGCTTTATATATGTACTCGCAGGGTTGCGTCTGACAACCCTGGATTCTCATGTCCAGATTCTAGAGCCTGGATCATGGTGGTTTGGTTGTAGCTGATCAGAGCGCGCAGCGGATCCTCCCGTGGTGGTCAGAGTGCAGCAGAAGCTCGGATATCGTCGTAGTTTTTCCTCCCAGCTTTTCTCCTGTTTGGCTCTCGAGGTCGCTCTTGCTGCTCGTGAGCATCTCTCAGCTTTTACTATGTATATCCCTTCATGTATTGTACTTTTATATCTTCTGATGATGTAATATTCCTGTAATATTGTATCACTCTCTGTGATGACCATGTGCTTGTACTATTTTGTGTTGGAATGTATATTACCACTGTGCTTCCGCCTCTGTTTCTTTCCTGTACTGATGCTTAGCGTATATACGTGAGGGTATTTCTGACCTGCGTATATACGTCGCAGTGACGTCTTCGTACCTGCCAGATCGGGGCGTCACAAAGAGCCTCTAAAATATGGATTTGGTTCTAAACTATATTTAGCCAACAACGTATTGTGAATTTGTCTTGTTTTCAATAAGAGATGATGGTCAAAGAATATCCAATCAAAATTGGAGAAGAATAAAAATTTGAAAAAGAAGCAGATCAAGAAATTATGTGACAGTCAACAAAGCCTGTCGACTACACACAAAAGGTTGTCGACAGGCCTGTGGATAGCACTCAACAGAGAAAAATCAAGATCAATTTTCAACAGACACAAAAACCTATCGACAGGGGCCTGTCGACAACTCGCTCAGTCCTGTCGACAACCAGAAGCCCAAAGTGAATGCCCTTGTGAGAATCAAGGGGAATGTTAGATCTCTTGTACCAAGTTTAATAAAATAATATTTTAAAAAATGCACATCGTAGCATATTTTAGCGCATTTTGAAGCGAAGCAGTCGTATACTGTTGTGTAGCGAGTCCAGAAACCACCGTATATATGCAGCGTGCGCTTTCATAAATGAAGGGCCTGTTTGGTTGTCGTAATTGGTCGTAATTCGTAAGTGGTAATTGGTAAAGTTTTTTACAGTTGTAAATGAATTACATGCATGTAAATTTTACGGTGTTTGGTTGGTAATATAAAGTTATAAGTGGGAAAGTGTATTGTATTTTACGGTATTGGTTGTCGTAATGTGTAAGTTGTAAGTGAAAAAGTTGACCACAAAATTAACTATTTGATGATTTAAAAAGTTTTAATATTGCAAATAAATATTAAAAATGATAGATATTAAAAAAACTTAATATTAATATAAAAAAATAATACAAATTTGCATGACCACAAAATTAACTGTAACTGGGCTGTAAGTGAGTGGTAATTGGGTTGCAAGTAACTGGCAGTTGAGTTGCGTAAGTTTTTTACGAATTACGGTCCAAACAAATACCGTAGTTGTAACTGGGTTGTAAGCCATTTATGAATTATGGCCTTTTACGCGAAACAAACAGCCCCAAGTGTATGCTACTATGCGCGTTATCACAACGCAATTGGCGTACGCGTCAAGCATTTAAGTTTTTTTTTCTAAAAAGGCAAAAAATCGTGTATTAGTATCAAAAGGAGAAAAAAAATAAAGAGAAGTCAAAAGAATAAAGACCAAAAAATCATTTACCTCGGGCTGTTTGGGCTTCGGCGAGTCAGTCGAGGTCGGGTCAGAGTCCGGCGAGGTCGGATCGAGCTGCTAAGGTTCTGACGAGGTCGGATCGGGCTGCTAGGTCTCCAGCGAGGTCAAATGGAGCTGCTAGGGCTTTGGCGAGTCCGGCGAGGTCAGATCAGAGTCCGGTGAGGTCAGATCGGGCTGTCAGCGTTTCAGTGAGGTCAAATCGGGCTGCAAGGGCTCTGACGAGGTTATATCGGGCTGTTAGGGCTTCAGTGAGGTCGGATAGGGCTGCTAGGGCTTCGACGAAGTCGGTGAGCCTCCGATCTGCTTTCTCTCTGCTATCTTTTTCTGTCTCTTCTGAACTCTCTGTCTCTGCTCTCTCTGTCTCTGCCGCTGATCTCTTTATCTCCTCCAATCTTTCTACTCTCTGTGTGTGTCTACCTCCAATCTCTCTATAAATTTATAAGCGAGTAGGGAGATTTAATCTGGTGAACAGTGAACGCACTTAGTGAACAGTGGGAGAAGAAAACAATTTAGTGAACAATGTTTTGAACATTGAGCAATTTAATTTTCCACTATCTGAAGTCTGAACAGTAATTGTTATTGCTTTTTTCACTATTTTAGATAGTTTATAATTTATAACTGCACAGTAATTTGGTAATTTATAATTGAACACTATTTATTATTTTATCAATATTTTAGATAGTAGAAGTTTAAAAGCATGGCTGAGAACAAATCAAATGCCACTGATTTTGCTATTGAGTGGAAATAGACCAAGGATTGAGAATAAGCTCAGTATTGCTATTACAAGTTTTGTGATCAGCATATCACTGCTGGAATTACAAGGCTGAAGTATTACTTGGTTGATACTCAAAAGGCTGAAGTATTACTTGGTTGATACTCAAAAAGGGGTGAAGCCATGTGATAAATGAGGATCTGACGTGAAGAAGATGTAGGCACTGCAGAAAATAGATAAACGCTAAAGTGGAGTTAATTTGTAGTATCGGTCGGATGGGTGAAACTTCTAAAGAAGTTAGTTCAGAAATTGATGGGAATAGTATGGCTTCTAGAACTGTTTGTCCATTAGATAAGTTTGCAGCTCCTCAACCTCGGCAGATGATAATTGAGAACAAATACAAGAAAGAACAAAGGGAGTTGGCTGTAGCAAAGATTGGGAGGTGCCTTTTTGTAAATGGCTTGCCTTTCAATCTTGTCAATAGTTCTTATTGGATAGAGATGGTTGAAGAGATTGGTAAGTTTGGAATGGGGCTGAAATAACCATTAATGTATGAGTTGAGGACTTGTATTCTTAAGGCGGAGATGTAAAGCATTGATGCCATAAAAGCTACTCATATGAAAACGTGGGAACAATTTGAGTGCGCTTTGATGTCAGATGGATGGTCAGATCAGAAGAATAGAAGCTTGATCATCTTGCTTGTCAATAGTCCAAAGGGGACTTCTACAAATCAATTGATGCATCCGATGAACACAAGATGTGGAGTTCTTGTTTCAAAAATTGGATGAGATGATCGAAGAGATAGGATAGGAGAATGATCTACACGTGATCACAGATAGTCATCCTTCCTATGTGTCAGCCGACAAGATACTAATGGAGAAAAGACAGTCACTTTATTGGTCACCATGTGCTGCTTACTGCATAGATTTGATACTCGAAGACATTAGGGAACTAAAGATACACAGAGATTTTGAAATTGGCAAAATAAATTATTAGCCTTATTTACAATCATTGTTGGCTATTGAATTTGATGAGAAAACATAGTGGTGGAAGGAAGCTTCTAAGGCCAGTCGTGACATGATTTGCTACGGTATACTTGATTTTGCAAATATTGTATAAGCAAAAAAAAAGAACTCAGGGCAATGTTCTCTTTTGAAGAGTTTAGCAGGAGCTCTTGTGCAGAACCAAATGCAGTGAAAGCAAAGAACTGTTCTTTATGATAGAGCATTTTGGGGACGTCTCTTATTTTGTATTTTCACATCAATTCCTTTAGTTTGTTGCTTCGAGAGGTTGATTCTGAGACTAGGCCTTCCATTCCATATTTGTACGAGTCACTTGATCGTGCAAAGGAGAAGATTGATGAAGCTTATGGTGGCATACAGAGGAAGCACATGCCATTATGGAAACTGATAGATAAGAGATGGATTGAGATGCTCAATAGGCTTATTCATGCAACAACATACTTATTAAGAATTATTTTTATGGTGAAAATTTTAGCACACATCCTGGGTGAGAAAGGGTCTTTATGAGTGCATGGCTCGTATGATTCGGATGTTGGGGAGAGGGTATAAGCTGATGTCAATTTAGATGCTTACAAAAGCAAGCTTCGGGAGCTTGGGACTGACTTAGTAATGAAGACTATTGGTTCTCGCACTCCAGATATAAGTTTCTTAAGTTTTGTTTTTTACAATTTAGGTCTTTAATTGTCTAAGTAATGCTATAAATTGTCAATGTAGCTTTTTGGTGAGAAAGATTTGGAGAAGACACTCCTTCACTCCAAAAAACTGTCATTCGTATCCTTTCCCTCACCACTAGTGCTTCTGGTTGTGAACAAAATTGGAGCATATTTGAGGCATATTTGAGCAAGTAAGCACTTTGATAGAAATCTTTTTTCATGTTGCTCACATTTTTGTCTTGGAACACTGGATAATTTGGATACTATTTTTGCGCATAAATTTGATGTAGGTACACTGCAAGAAGAGGAATCATTTAGAGCAAAATCGACTTAACTCTCTTGTGTACGTGGTATATAACATCAAATTAAAGGAGAGGAACATGCAGAGGAAGGTTAAAAAAAAAATTGGATCCCGTCTTAATTTAGGATGTAGCTTCAGATGAAGAGTGAATTGTAGAGAACAAAGCCTTCTCTTGGCAATGCATCTTAAGTGGTGGATGGAGATGTGGAGGGAGGCTTTTTAGATACCAGTGCAATCCACAATCACACTATTTTAGAGGGAGATGGTGATGCTCAACCAAAAAAGAGACAAATGATTGGAGCGAGTGGTTCTGGACTTACTAGTGTTGTTTGTAAGTAACATGCTTATTATTTTAGTTGACTTCTTTGAAACTAGTAATGGCAACTAATTTAGCATACTTACATCAATTGTTTTTGAATTCGTAGCATCTTCTAAAGGAAATGAGGTGCTCGTTGAGGATGAGACGGGAGACAACGAGATTGATACTGAAGATGCTCATGTTATCTTAGAAGATGATGATTTAGTTATCTGAGATGACTTGAGAAATGACTATGAGTTAAGATTTTGGTTGATGGTTGATAAAGACTTAAAAATTTTATTTATTTTGCTTTAAGTATCTATTCGGGATATTATGTGATTGTGTGACTATGATATTTGTGGCTTATTTAAGACTTCATTTTTTTTATTTGCTAGTTTGCTATTTTTTTAAGACTTCAAATGAAGCACCTTTGATTGATTTACATTGGGTATCCTGTCACGGTCTTAAAGAGTATGCTCCATGAAGATATCACTTGTCTTGTGATTAATGATTCTACATCGAATCCAAGTAAGTACCAAAAACTTTGCTCTCAATTTGCGTACATTTCTTTCTTATCATATATGATTTATGATGCTACACTAAATTCCAAGCAAGTATCAATATTTTTTGCTCTCATTTTGTCATTTACTATTTAGAAACGTCCTAATTGCTTGTATAAATATTGGGTTTAGTCATTTTATAGTATGATAATTGTTTTTTAATATTTTCTAGCATTTTTTAAATTTTTCCTGAATTTATCATTTTTTATATTTAGTTTATGCGCATTTATATATTTTAAAAATTAAAAAATCAGAAAATACCGTAGCTTAAGCTTTTTGCTACGATGCTTACGCTACGCTACACATAAGGAGCAAACGCTATGCATAGCGCTTCCCCTTTTTAAAACATTGAATAAAATACTCTAAAGTTCTCTCCCTATGGACGTAGTCCGGGTTTGATCGAATCACGTTAAATTCTCATATTATTTCTCGTTTGTCTTGGTATTGCTACTTTGTGTTACTAGTTTTCTTTTGCAAGTGTTACATATTGTCACGGTTTTACAACGTCGATCACAATTTTGGGCACACACAACAGTTAGTGTCATAACCCCATTATTATTGTGGTTTCAACAATTGATAACAGAACAAGTTCTGCGAATAATTGGTATCAGAGCTTAAGGCTGATGATAAGCGACATGTCAAAGATTGAAATTTCTGCGAGCAAGTTCAAGGTTAAGAAATTCAATGGCAAAGAAAATTTCGGTCTATGATAAAATATGGTGAAGACGTTGGTTCAACATAGTCTTATAATACCCTGTAGGAAAAGTCACTAAAGCCTGCGCGCATGTGAGATGTGAATTGGGAGGAGTTGGATCTGAAAGCGAGAATAATGATCCAATTATATCTCGCAGACGAGGTCATGTACAAAGTGACGGGTAAAGGGAAGTCTACGTGACGGGTAAAGAGTAAGTATCAATAATTTACAGATGGAAAGTTCATTAAATAGGCTGGGAATGATCTTGGACTCTGTTCAAAGTGACTTCATGCAAGTAAACAGAGTTGTAAAAGAAGTATCGCTAGAGAGTAAGTATCAATAATTTACCGTTATCCCCAATTCATCAGATTAAATGTGCGAAGAATCTGATAATCAATATAATGGAAAGACTTCTCTATGTGCTGTCTTAATGCATTTAATTTACGGTACATGACACTTCAAGCACTATAATGTGTTTTAAACTTGTCCGCATTCTACTGCAGCTGAAGAGAGAGTAAGTATCAATAATTTACTGTTATCCCCAATTCATCAGATTAAAAGTGCGAAGAATTTGATAATCAATATAATGGAAAGACTTCTTTATGTGCTGCCTTAATGCATTTAGTTTACGGTACATGACACTTCAAACACTATAATATGTTTTGACTTGTTCGTATTCAACTGCGGCTGAAAGTGTTCGGCAGAAGATAGTTCTTCTCGACAACTCCATGGGGCATGTGGTAAAAACCAGAAATTGGGGATTACCTGCTTTCTTAAATTAGTTATGTGTTGCACAAATCACTTGGAGACTACTTATGTTTGCATTAAACTACAATGACAGATCAAGGAAGAGGAAAGACTTAAAACTTTCCTAGATGCCAAGCTGAAATCTATTCCTCAGCAAATACTGGAGTCTGTCTGATAGAAACAAACTAAATGAAGTTGCCTCAATAGTTTCGGTCTTACCAAAGCAGATTGAATCGAACTTAGTAAAATTCCAACATGAAGTTTGTATGATTGTTGCTGAAAAAATAGAGGTACTGATGACTGATCACAGCACTGTTAAGCCCTCGACTAAAAACCTTATTAAGATATTTACTTTGTTTTCCTCTCTCTTTCTAGATATAAGATATTTAGTTATTTGTTTTGTCAGATATAATATTTATTGCTTATTTTATAATTTCCTGGGATGCAATGCATAGTTGCTCATGCATCACATGAATTGAGGAACTTAGTCATTCCTCTGTTTATATGCTGGGTACTTCAGTTGAGCTCAAATATAGTGAACTGCAATTGATTCTAGCATACAGCTGCCTTTGCTTATATCTTTATTTTTTGTTCCTTCTTATTTAGTTCTACATCCTTTATAAATGCAAGGTGTTTAGAACTTTTTCTTTAAAATTCAATTCGAGTTCCTTTCCATTCTTTTTTCCTTTTAATTGGTATGAACCTGTTATACATTCTTTCTTCCTTCTATTTGACATGCGGCCTCTACTTTTCATCTTTTTTCTAAGTTCTAACCGTAATTTTATCATAAATCAGCCTAAACTTTTCCATTGTGTCAAGTCCATGCAATGATCTTAGGACACCCTGTATTTTGTAGCCTACCTGAAGTGATGAAAGATTTTTCCATATGTTTTGGTTATTCCTTTCAGGTAAATAACAAATGGTAAGAAGTCTTTCAGCAATAGCTTTCCAGATTATGGCCAGTCCCCCAAGGTCTTCTGTTTCCTTCTTTCTGCAGTCATTTTTTCCCCTTAAGTGAAGCTTTTCACTTATACAGGAATTCACCAGTTTCCTTTCTTTCTTTTTTCAGAGTAAATGCTACCCTGCTATTCGACAATCTCAGCAGAGCAGATACCAATGTACAACTTCATAATAATATGCCCCTGGTCATAGTAATCACTAGTAAGCTACAGTAAGAATGATGAACTATGTTAGGGAATGTCTAAAAGAAATATATGAGTATTATGCTTAACATGTAAGATGGCAATATTCCAATATGTTGTGCATTCTGTCTGATATCTACCTTTTGTTGCATTCAGATCACAGATGGAAATAAGGATTATGGTTTTAGGCAGTCTCACTATTTTGATTTAAAAATATAAAATATATAGCAAATGTGTTTTCTTTCTCTGAACCATTATTTGGAGAATTTGCTGATATTCAAATTATTTCATATGCATTTATTAGTTGTATTTTCTAATTTTGGCTTTGTGGTAGGTACTAGTTTCCCTTTTATTTATTTCAACCTTTCCTTATAACAGTTCCATGCTGCCTCCATTTGCAAGAAAGGTTCCAGCTTCAAAGATTGAAGCAGAAATTCCGAAGGCATTAACACCAAAGGTTACTGGTTCAAAACACAATGTGACGTTTAAGCAAGAAGAAATTGCACTCCCACCAAAGGTACTCACAATTTTTACTGACTTAGCTGGAAAACGTATTTCTGGATTGAAATCTTTGAGCCAAATTTTTTTCTGGTGCTATTAGTGTTTGAGTTAATTGAACAATCTTATGCCTTTCATTTTGCTTATCCAAACCAAGCTTAAAACCAAGACAAGCCCAGGTGTGATCAAAGTGATGAATTATTATATCATGTGCCAAATTAGAATATACAAGGTGAAACTTTCTGTTTATGTATGCTTATGTGTTCAAATGTATTACATGGAATGTAGGGGAAAGATTTATAGTAGTCATTGACTCGGACGAAGAGGGTGATGGCGGTCTTTCTTGCTTTCTCGTGAAAAAGGAAACAGGTAATATCATCAGTTTAGTCCGCAATGCACTTAATATATCTTTCCTAAATGATTTTTACATGGAATTCCCTCACTAGAATGATGCTGCATACTTCTAATTCACTGATGCTCATGGTTTTATAACATGTATTCCTTAGAAAGGAAGAAATAAAAGGAGAAGAAAGGGAGATGTTCTTTTTTTTTCTCCCTCCTAATGATAGGATTTGCTGTTATAAATAGACACATACTCTATTGTCTAGTGATCTATTTAGAAAACTACTTTAGTTGTTTGTTGGAGTCTAGTCAAGCTTATCCCAGATGACATATCAAAATAGGTGTTTACATTGGGTAGTTCTTATAAAACTAATATGGGTAATCAATTCAAGTTTTGTTTTCAGTAATTGACATGTGGTTTCTGATTGTCTCTTCCTTTTTCTTCCATCAATTCCCCCCCCCCCCCCCCGCGACTGGGGCCATAATGCTGCAGTCGCCATGCTGATGCAGGCAATTCTGGTCAAGGCATTTCTGTTATTCAGAACTAGTAACCTGCATCTATATGTTATAGATCACCGGCAGTAAGATACTTCATGTTATTGGCATTATGTTGTAAGCATGAAATGTAGTGTAGTTAATAAAGGCAAAGTCACAATATGCTTTTATAATGGGTCATGGCTGTTATATACTGATTATAGATCAAATTCCATTGAGGAACTAGAAAAATATGAATTTAATTGTTTCCGTTTAACCATAATGGAGGATATTGGTCCTGCCAAATGTGACAGTTTCTGGATATACTTGCGCAGAACCAGGATTTAGGAGTAAACTAGATCCCAAGAGCTATTATTAATTTAATATCTTAATGAGGTTGCTCTTGATTTCAAGATGAAAATACATTTTACATAATATATTAATATGGCTTCACCATCCTGTTAAAAAAAAAAAAAGGGAATCCAAAAGTATTAATCAAACTAGTCCTTTGAGTGTTATAATTGATTTATGTGTTAACATAGTTTCCAATCAAGAACCACCTGTAATACCTTTACCTGTAAGCCAGCAAAATCAGCAGAGAGTTCTTCATTTTCTTGATTTGAATTATCTGTATTATCATGGCAGGCAAAGGAAACTATTTGATGGAGGAAGCCCACGAAGAAACTCTTCGGATTCTAAGAAAAGCAAGGAAGAGAGAAGGCATAGTAACTGTGTGATTCTAGATTGAAGGTATGATGTCAGGGCATGACATACCTTATTGTTAGCATCGCGCTTTTGTGATTCCTCCACTTACAAGTTTTATTTAGGAGGAACCTACCTTATGTTAGCCTCACACTCTTGTAGTTCCTCCAGTTCGAGTTTTATTGAGGAACTGCATACTGCTACATAATTGCTTTAAGATCCCCTAAATTCTCAGATAGCTGTTGTTTTATGTCACACCTGCCAGAGATTCTGTCAGTTGTATATTAAGTGGATTCTGCAGCTTACATCTGGCCATCCTGGGCTGTACAAGTGGAGTCCAGGATGTTCATAGATGAAAAGAACACATTTTTTGGTTTTCCTTGTATCACAAATTCGTTCAGTAAGAACCAAAAGGTCTATGCATAAAGAACTTACAGTTTTTTTTTTTTAAAGAAAATTAGCAAGAAAGGCCGTAGAGTTTCCTTGTTTAACTAACATACTGAGCCGTTGTCAGATAAACTAGTTGATAGAGATGTTGTGAAGAGGCGGGGATCCTGAACGGATCCGGTTAGAGGGATTGATCCTTTTGCTACATGGGCTAGCCCAAAGGGGAAGTGATGCGGACATCAAGCCATGAATATGGCACGTGTATCACCATTGGAGAAGTCTCGTTCCAGATTCTCAGTAGTAGGATTTTATGTATTTTTAGTTTCTTTATTTTGAGTTTTTATTAATTAGAATTGTAGTAGGATTTATGGTTTCATTTTCATGTAGATTTTCTTTTCATGTAGAGTTACCTTGTTTAACATACTGAGCCGTTTTCAGAGAAACGAGTTGATAGAGACGTCGTTAAGAGGCGGGGGATTCAGAACGGATCCAGATCTGATTAGAGGGATTGATCCCATTGCTACATGGGCTAGCCCAAAAGATAAGTGATGCGGACATCAAGCCATGTATATGGCACGTGTATCACTGTTGGAGAAGACATCTCGTTCCAGATTCTCAGTAGTAGATTTTATGTATTTTTTTAGTTTTTTATTTTAGGTTTTTATTAATCAAAATTGCAGTAGGATTTCATGTAGGTTTTCTTTTCATGTATCTTTTCCCTTTCTTTTAGAATTTGGATTTCTTTTAAGAGTTTGATTATGTAATCCAAATAGAAGTATGAGTGTATAATTTTGTAGCCTATATAAGATCTCATGTATTCACTTTTTAAATATGCAATGAATTATGATGAAATTTCTTTAAAAATTGTGTGATTTTATGATCTCTCTGCAATTTTTCTCTTTGCGTGTGAAATTCTTAAGGAATCTTAAATTTGTGGTGTGAAATCCTAACTACCTTCAATTAGAGCGTGAAGTCTTAATTATTTATCCCCTCTCTTTTCCCGTTGTGTGTGCCTTCGAGTGCCAACAGTCCACTCTCTCAAATTTCTTCTCTTCCACAAATTTCTTAACTTCTCAACAAATTTCTCTCTCCAAAAATAAAATCTAGAAAAATTCTTCAAATCTCCATCTGTTATAGGGCCTGTTTGTTTCGTTGCAAAACGTCACAAGTCGTAAGTCGTAAAATGAGAATGGAAAAAGTGAACTGTAGCAGAGAAAATATATTGTGTTTTACGGTATTTGGTTGATAAAGTGAAGTGTAAATGGAAAAGTATATTGTGTTTTACGGTGTTTGGTTGATAAAGTGAAAGTGTAAATGGTAAAGTATATTGTGTTTTAAGGTGTTTGGTTGGTAATGTAAAAGTGTAAGTAGAAAAGTTGACCACAAAATTAACTGTAGCAGTGATTTAAATATTATAAATACTATTAAATTAAATCTACTATTGCAAATTAAATTGTATTAATAAATTTGAGAAAAAAATAATAATCTTAATATTTTATTTATATCAATAATATTAATAAAATATTAGTATAAATAGTAAAAAATTACTAAAATATTAACTAAATAAATAATATAAAATTTTAAGAAAATCTAAAGAACATTAATAAAATTTTAAGAATACTAATAAAATATAAATATTAAAAAATCTTACAAAAATAATAAAATATAGTTATAATATTATAATATTAAAAATACTTGAAAATTATTATAATATAAATTTTATTATAATATTATTGTAATATTATAGAAATATAAAATTAACAAAGTAAAATATAATTATAATTTAATAATAAATTATCATTATAGTATTATTATACTGAATTATTATGACAATATTAACATAATAAAATATATTATGATATTAATAAAGTAATTTTTTATATTAGAAAATAAATAATTAAATATATAATAATTTTATATTAAAGTATAATATTGTTATATTAATAAAATATTAACTCTAAATAAAATAATAAAAAATGGAATAAGTATTAATAAAATAATAAAATATTAAATAAAATATTAAATTAAAATAGTAAAATATTAAATATTAAAACAATATTAAAAACAATAAAAATATTAAAGATTAAAAATATAAAATAATTAAATAAGAAATTGAACACTATTTAAAATATTAAATATTTAATAATATTAAATTATATATTGATTATCAAGTAACTGTTTGAACTGTAAGTGTACTACAAGTGAGAGTTACATGACCACAAAATTAACTGTAGCAACTGCAAGTGGGAAAATATGAGTGTAAAAGTGATATTTACATGACCACAAATTTAACTGTAGCAACTGCAAATGAGAAAAGAAGAGTTGCATTTTGCAACTTATTTTTAAGCGAAACAAACAACGGAAAATGGAAAAGAAGTTTTACGACTTGCGTTTTGTGGCGTTTTGCGGCGAAACAAACACCCCCATAATGTCAACCTGACTGCTACAATGTTGGATCCGTTACACTAAAAACAAACTTGTTGAGTATTCAAAGTTTTTTTTCAAGATGTATCCCTCTCATCCGGAGTTCAAATCATACATAATTTGAAGCGATGAGTTCGTGTAGAAGAGTATTACACATTTACAATCATTACAGAACATTGAGATCGACATGATCCTCAGTAGGTGTGTTTCTAATTCAGGTCAGTTATTTCAAATCTGATAATTAGTCTTTAATATTTTACGATTTAGCTGTTGTCCACAAACATGAAATTGTGCGTGTTTACTTACTGTAATTTAATAGATTTGATTATTATCTTTAAATGATTCTCGTTTGAAAATGAATTTCACATGCACATGTTAACCTAATAAACAATTTGCTAGATTATTACTTTAATCCTTCCTACCTAACAATCGTTTCTTGTTAGTGAAGCGTGATTTAGTGTTTTACTGTTGATTGCCACACACACGTATATGTTTCACATCAGGGAGTCTAGCGGGTCTAAGGGTTTAAAGAACAGGTTCTTATTAATGGTCGATGCTAAGGGGATTATGGTTGGGGGTGATTCTGATGGAGCCCAACAAGAGAGTGTGTGCACTTTTGGCTCGGAAGACTGCACTCATTGCTCAAATAGTTGTATTAAGTTGGACTTATCCTAAGATGGGTTTAATTTAGACGATGGGTGTTTAGTTAAGAGTTCATGCTGAACTAGGTGGAAGATGGGCCGTCAGCTGGGCCTCTTTTTGAAGAGTTGCTTGAGGGAGCTAGGCCATCCAGGTGAGCTTCTTTGTGAAGAGATGATGAAGGGATGGAATGCCCTATGTGCGGACAGGCAGGAGGAGTTTAGATTGTGTTTGATTGACAGTGCATCGGCGGTTGTGTGATGGAAGAGAGGGAAGGTGCATTGAGAAGTTTTTCTTTGGCGATCGACAAGATGGAGTGAAGATGACGGAAAGCACCTGCGAGGAGTACGACGGATAGGGTTAGTCTGGACTAAGCGGTGTCAAACTCGAGTCTAAACAGGCAATAAAAGTGACATTTTAGAGGTCATAACCAGCATGGAGTCTGAAATGTGGTCACAAATGTTGTTTGTTTGCCGCAAACCAGATTTAGACAAAAGATGTGTCAATCCTTTCTCTCTCTGAAGCATTTCTCATATTCAAATTGAACCTGACCACTGCCAAATTCTCCCGCGTGTATTGAAATGACAATACTCCAGGGCTAGCTACTACTTGCTTTAATTTTGAAAGGGAAAATGGTCTGGCTACAAATACCTGGTACCTTTTGCTGAAATTTCTTGTAAAGAAATCTCCTGCATTCAGCTTTCTGCAACTGTATTAATGTAGTGGCTCTGAAACTAGTTCCATTTTACATGGACCAGGCCAATCGTCTATGGTTCTTTATATGTAAGAGTTGATTATGCTTCACAAGAAATCATGATATATTACGACTACTATAACAATTATTACGAAGCCTAATACCAACTGTTTCCTTGCATTAGGTGGTGTACGTATACTTCCTGGTGTCACTAATTCTGTCAGTTTTCTTTTTACTTCTTATTACCTGATTCAGGTTGTCCTTGGCCATCCTGCGAGCTCCAGTTCCATGACTTTTGAGCTCACTCGTCAGCCTTCATAGGAGTGTCTGGCCTTCTGATCAGCTGAGGGACTCGAATTTAGCTGTTGACTAGGGAATATTAAGTGCCATAACTTGTTTATTCCTCTAACAACATTCTTTGTGTTTGTATTTTGGGTGCCTCACATCCATTGAAGAAGACTACGCGACAACGTAAAGGAGATTCTAGAAGATTCAGTTGTGTGCACAGACGTGCACAGACATGCAAAGGCTCAGGCTGTCAACAACAGTAGATGACTGTCGATAACGAGCTAGGACGGTCGACAGGTGATCGACCACGAGCCGACAAAGACTGAGGATGACTCAGCTTGTCAATAGCTACATGCGAGCACTGCCTGTCGAAGGAAATTGACAGGAGATTGACTGCAGACTCAACAGAAACTCAATATATCTCATTCTGTTGATAGCTGACACGTAGTTGTTGATAGCTGGGAGAATTTTCAGATTTCGAGTTGTTTTTTGATTGAGATTTTGAAGAGGTTTCTGAATCCCTTTTTCAGAGGCGGTTGATTGAATAGTTAGGATGATTTTGCTGAAGCTTTGGAAGGTCTAGATTTATTCTACATCTAGGGTTGTGGGTTTTAGGTATTGTGCTCTAGAGATTTTCACTTTGTATTGAGAGTTTGAGAGATTCTAAAGAGATATCTTTGTACACTCTTGTATTGCTTCTCAGGTTAAAAAGATTTTCTCCCCTTCTCACTCAGATCTTATGTTTTTTTATTTATGTTCTTTCTCTTGTGATGATCAAGATATATTGCTTGCTATGATAGATTTCTCGATGCTTTCGCAGTTACTCTTATTATTTGGTGGTGTCTATCACAACAATTGGTATTAGAGCGACGACTACTAAGACGATCATAATGAAGTTCGAGGTGAAAAAATTTGATAGAAAGAATAACTTCTTGTTGTGAGAAATGCGGGTACAACATTGCACGTGAAGGAGGGCACTCACAAGGCCCTATTTGGTGCTAAGAAGAAGCCGTCCAAGATGGAAGATGACGGGTGAATGGATCTTGATGTTCGAGCCAAGGCCATTATTATGTTGGCCCGAAGGCCTTCCTCTCTAGTTTTGATGATGATTAACTCATGTAGTTATGTTTACTAATAATCTTGTGATTTTAGTTTCAGATCATGTAACAAGATATTAGTTTGTGATTGCTTCAAAAAGAGGAGTTTGGAAGCCTTCACTTGGTGATTCCAGGGCCGAGCATCAAGATCATACATAGCCTAGCTCATGGATCACGTTTGGGATCAAGTCGGCTTGAAGATTGAAGATCGTCAAGAAGATTTAGGTATCTATAATTTAGTGTGTTTTAGATCCATGTGTAAAGATAAGAATAGTTGATATGCTTAAGTGCACAACACACACAAGTTTTATGTTTGGATTTGGTTTTCATGAATAGATTGATCAAAATAAGTTTACTTTGTTTTTATGTATATAGATGTGCTCTATATACATACATGCTTACATGACTTATATAAACTTATTTTGACTATCCTATTCATGTATTGAAAAATCAAAGTTTGATAAAATACAGTTTGGTTTTTTGGTAAAAATGATAAGACACAAAAATAGTTCAAATTGCTTGATATTTGAGTTGAAATTTTTATCACATGTTTATATATCAATGCAAAATGTTAAACTATTTTTGGGGATTTTTAGAAGTTTTTATAAGATTTTTAGAAATATTTTTAACATATTTTTCTGACCCAGGACAGTGGCTGACAGGCCAGGTCAGCCGACCGCATGGTCGACCGAACCAAGGGCCGGTCGACCCTGCGGTCGACTGACGTGCACAGAGCTGTGGACGTCTGGCAGCACAGTGGGCTGGCCGACCGACCGGTCGACCGGACCAAAGAGCTCTGCTCTCTGTATCTGGGCGGTCGACCGGATTGTTCCAACGGTCATATTTTTGACCGTTGGCGGTCGACCGGCCGGTCGACCGCAAGCCTGTCAGGCTGCCAGATCAGCCTAACGGCTAGTTTTCCTTTGGGGCTATAAATACCCCATCTCTTTAAGGATTTGGCTAAGATTTTCAAGAGCAAAAATTCTTACTTTTCTGAAGTGTTTTTACAAGTTTTAAAAAGTGTTTTAGAGCTTAAAAGATTTCATCTTTATTGTTTTTCAAGGGTTTTGAAAAATCAAAGAAAACTAGGTTTTTGGGATATTGTTTTGGATTTTCATTTCTATCATCTACAAGAGATTTCCCAAGTAGTTTTTCTTTGTTATTTGATTTCCAAAAACACCTTGATATCCACTTGAGCTATATCTTCTATCCTAATCTATTAGGATCTTTGTTTGTGGAAAAAGAGAAGTGTTTGAGGTTGATTAAGCCTCCAAGTTGTAAACCCTCCTTATTTTGTTGTATCCCTCTTTGGTAGAGGTTGATCGGAGTGATATTGGTTTGTATCCCTCTTCGGTAGAGGTGATTGAGTTTGGTTGTTGGCTACGAGCCTTATCCCTCTTCGGTAGAGATGGATTGTGGTTGTATTGCCTCGGTGGCATTGTAAGGTTGAGAGAGGAGTTCGGTACTCCTTAGTGGATTGGAAATCATTCTCGGTGAAGGCGGGGATGTAAAACTAGGGGCTCGAATCTCGAAACATATCTTTGTGTTTGCGTTTGATCCATTGTCTCTCTAACTCTCTCTCCTTTATTTGTGCAAAGCATCATTCATATCTATTTGCTTGTATTGTGCCTTACATTATTTCATATTGTTCATCTTTATATGCTTGGCTTGTTTGTGTATGCCTCACTTATACTTAACCACAAGAGCTTCATATAGCACCTCAACCCTAATCTAGGGGAATCAAGAGGAGTTAGTCCAGAGCCCTTCACGGAGAATTCGGCTATACTTGTTGGTTGTATTAAGTGTGATTGCAAATTTGTTTTAAGCTTCCGTATTTAGCTCATTTAGTTTATAGATTAGCCTTATCACCTATTCACCCCCCCTCTAGGTGATTTACAATTGGTATCAGAGCCTACGCTCCTGATTCTTTAGGCTTAACATCCTAGGAGTGAGATCCTTGTTTGCTAATCTATCATTTGCATTTGCTTGTTTGCACACATATAGCCTGGACCCATGGACTTCATGACCCCACCTATGTTTGACCCTTCCAACATCATTGTTTGGAAGACTAGGATGTCCGTTTATTTACTAACCCTAGGATATAAGGTTCACCTTGCCATTACCAAGAAATCCTTCCTTAGTGATAGCAAGCATATAGGGGCCAATGCACAAGCCCTTGAGGCCATTAGAAGCACGCTACCTAAAGATTATCTTATGCATGTTTCTAATCTTGATTCCGCCTTTACAGTGTGGAACAAGTTGACAACAACCACCATCTCCGAGCTTCAAACGCCAATCCAACAAGAGGAGGAGTCTAGTGGAGAATCCGAGTCACAATGCTTCATGATCCAAGGGAATGACTCCCTTGAGGTACAATCGAAAATTCAACTAGATAGTTTTGATTCTAATTCTTCATGTGATGAATCTGTTGATGCCCATGCTTTGAATGAAGAACTTTCTATTGTTTGTGAAAAATTGTTTGAAAAATATAAAATTTTGAAAAAGAAAAGTCTAGACCTTAACAATGATAATAAAAATTTGATTTCTAGACTTGACATTATTTTGTAAGAGAAAGAGGAGATTTCTAATGAAAGGGATTCATTGAAATCTCAACTTGAACTTACACTAAAAGAAAATGAATTTTTGAAAAATAAAAATGATTGTGATAATGTGTTGAAGAAAAATGAGTTTTTATCTTCAAAAGTTGATTTTATTTTAAAAGAAAATGATTCTTTAAAAAGAGAAATTGATTTTATTTCAAAAGAGTTAGAAATTTGTTTAAATAAAAATAAATCTTTGAAAAATGAAATTGTTTCTCATGTTTGCCATGCTAGGGTAGTTTCATCTAGATCACCCCTTGCATGCTCCACTTCTTCTATAATTAAAATGATATAAATTTGTTGAAGAAGAGTGTTGATTGTTTGGGCTCCACTTTAAGCCAATGTGTAGTGGGTCATACACGTTTGGAATCTTTATTTCGAAAGAAACATGTTCCATCTATTCATGCACACCCTCCACGGCATACACATGCTCCTCACGGACACCATCATCACTTGTATGCTCATGTGTACACTTGTACACATTGTGGACGTAAGGGCCACCTTGCTAAATTTGTTATGATCGTATACATGTTTCTAATTTAGCAAATAAATTTGTTTGGGTTAGAGAAGGTACTAACCCCCATGAACCCAAAAAGATATGGGTACCAAAGACCACCCCTTGTGTGTTTGATGTAGGTGTGGCCTCTCGCATGACGTGAGAGTTGAGGTACCTTGGAGTGGATGTGTTCCGTACTTAAAGAAAACATTTGGATGCATCACTTTCAATGGAGGTTTGGTGGGAAGACCACCATGTTTTGGAGACAAGGAAAGTTGCCTTCTAGGTTTTGGTAACGATTCCTAACTCCTAATTATTGTTTACATGCTTTTCATTTTATTCATTATTTATAGATGTTTTGATGTTTATAGATTATTATGTCAATGCTATGTTTATTAGATCCTTGACATACATGTATAGCACTTTGAGACACCCATATTTAATATGGACTATTATTTTGTATTCTCACAATTTGCTTAGCTATCATGCTTATCATAGGTTTAATAACATGTGAATTTACATAATAATAATGTTTAAAATTTATCATGATGATTTTATCTTGTTTTTGATGCTTCATGATTTGAATATTAGTTTAGATGTAAGTTTTCATTAAAACTAGGTATATGCTCGTACATATAGTGGGACACAAATAAATCTATATATGTTTATGCTTGAATGCTTATTTGAACCCATAAGATGTGCTAGTATAGTCTAGTTTTGATGATCCATGCATTTAAACTTGTATTCCCATTTTGGTTTTGTTTTATGATCATGTGTTTTCATTTCATGTATATGTCTATTTTGCCAAACTTTAAGATATACATGTATACTCCTTGAGTCATTTACTTTTCATGCAAATCTATACATATGGACTCAATTGTGTTTAGGGATATGTATGTATATTTTTTGTATTGACAAATCATACATATACCTTGAAATGAAATTTGTTTTAATGGAAATTTAATTTTTCATGTTTCCATGTGTTTATGTTTAACTTCATGTATATGTCCATTTTATCCAAATTATTGTTATACATATCATCGTTTGAGCCACGTGCCTTCATGCATATATCTTTGTGGACTCGTTGTGTTTAGATATGTATGTATACTTTAGTTTATATAGGACATACATATACCTCGAAGATTAAATAAGTTTTAATGATTTTCATTTTTTTATGTTAAGGAATATTGAGCTAAATTAAATATTTTCATGATCATGTTCTTCACATTGTACTTATACACTCACATTTATTGTTTACTCATGTGTTTGTTTTCATGAGTCATATTTATGCCTAATTGATTATGAGTGTTGACTATTTTGTGAATTTCATGTTTACGAAAAATAATTTTATTTTATTCCTTACTTGAAAGATTTCGTACTAGTTTACAAGTTTTTCCATTTAACTAGTTGCGATATTCTTCATTTTGGTAGAATTTTCAAACACACTTTATTTTTCAAATCTATTTCTTTTGAAAACCCCTACCATCTATGGGCGGTTGGATGGGAGATCATGCTCATGTATGCTTTATAGTGAAAATCATTTTAAAACTTGAACATGATTGGGAGGATAGATAATATGAAATATACATTTGATATTATTGTTGTTTCAATTGGTATCATTGGATTCTTTCAATTGGTATCAATATTGACATTTTTGTATTCTCATATATTTTTTTTGTATATGTATGCTTGCATTTTAAAGAATATCAATGTCAATTGGTATCTACTTTTCATACATATATATGTTTTATTTGTGCTTATTATATTCCTATATCTTTAAGCACAAAATTTTGTTTATGCTAAAGCTTGAGGTTTAACTTTGTTTCAATTGATTCAATTTTCAATTGGTATCTTATTTCAAGCCTATGCATTGTTTTTGTTGGTATTTCATAAAGGGGGAGAAAATTCGATTTTCATATTTTCGATTGGTATTTGTATCTCCACTCCCTTACTTTATGATAGAAAATAAAATTTTTTAATTGATATCATATACTTAAAAGAAAAAATACTCTCTTTTGATATCAAGATGTTTATTTGAATGTTTTAAAATTGGTATCTCAAAATTTTGTTTAAAGAAAATAGTCAAAAGTTTTAATTTATATTGCCTATATGCAAGGAGAGCTTAACATCTCTTCTATATATAAATTCATGATGAGTGTATCTTGTATTGAAGAGCTTGACAATCTCTTCTTTATGTGGTACACGTGTGTAGGGGGAGTTTCACATCTCCTCTTATGCATTGCATAGTGTATGTTATGTGAATTAGGGCTTGTCATCCCTCCTTCATGTAATGTATCTATGTAGGGAAGCTTCACATCTTCCTCTTCATGAATGTATATAGCATATACCATTTATTTTATCGATCTATATTTACTTTTAATTAGTATCAAGATGCTTCTTTGACATATTTTCAATTGATATCTTAATTGATTGTCACCCCTATTTGGTTTTGTTTTTGTTTTAGACAAAAAGGAGGAGAACATTGTCTTTATTTACCCCTTATTGATGATTGTTTCCTTGTATTAAAAAGGGGGAGAAGATTTTGTTTTGTTTTGATTTTTACCCCTTTGTTGATGATTGACAAAAAGGGGGAGAAAGATTTTGAGTTTGATTGTGTTTTATATATGCATGTTTATGTTTTGCATATATTAAGTTTAATTTAGTTTAATTTTAATTGGTATCTAGAGCATGTTCTGTTTTTGAACATTTCATTGGTATCTAGAGCCTTTTATTGTTTATGCATATATATGCATTCATGTTTAAGAGCCTTCATTGCATATTCATTATGTTTATTTGTTTATGCATGAGTTAAGGGGGAGCTTCCTTGAAGTTTGACTTTAATCCGTGCATATATAACTCCATGAGTTTTGTCATCATCAAAAAGGGGGAGATTGTTGGCTCGAAGGCCTTCCTCTTTAGTTTTGATGATGATTAACTCATGTAGTTATGTTTACTAATAATCTTGTGATTTTAGTTTCAGATCATGTAACAAGATATTAGTTGGTGATTGCTTCAAAAAGAGGAGTTTAGAAGCCTTCACTTGGTGATTCTAGGGCCCGAGCATCAAGATCATACATAGCCTAACTCGTGGATCACGTTTGGGATCAAGTCGGCTTGAAGATTGAAAATCGTCAAGAAGACTTAGGTATCTATAGTTTAGTGTGTTTTAAATCCATGTGTAAAGATAAGAATAGTTGATATGCTCAAGTGTACAACACACATAAGTTTTATGTTTGGATTTGGTTTTCAAGTTTACTTTGTTTTTATGTATATTAGGCTCTATATACATACATGCTTACATGACTTATATAAACTTATTTTGACTATCCTATTCATGTATTGAAAAATCAAAGTTTGATAAAATACAGTTTTGGTTTTTTGGTAAAAATGATAAGACACAAAAATAGTTCAAATTGCTTGATATTTAAGTTGAAACTTTTATCACATGTTTATATATCAATGCAAAATGTTAAAACTATTTTTGGGGATTTTTAGAAGTTTTTATAAGATTTTTAGAAATATTTTTAACATGTTTTTCTGACCCAGGACAGTAGCTGACAGGCCAGGTCGGCCGACCGCACGGTCGACCGAACCAAGGGCCGGTCGACCCTGCGGTCGACCGACGTGCACAGAGCTGTGCACGTCTGTTGGCCCAATGGCCTTCCACTCTAGTTTTGATGATGATCAACACTCATGAAGTTATGTTTACTAATATTCTTGTGTTTCTAAGTTTCAGATCATTAACAGGATATTAGTTGGTGATTAGCTTCAACAAGATGATTAGAAGCTATTCATGATGATTCCGGTGCCAAAGCTTAAAGATCATACCTTTGCACTTGGAGAATCACGGAGTTTTGGAGCAAGTCTACTTGAAGATGAAGATTGTCAAGAAGACTTAGGTATCCTAGTTTTGATAGTGTTTTAGATCCATTTGTAAAGCTTAGTTTAGTTGATATGCTCAAGTGCACAAAACACACACGTTTTATGATTTGATATTTGGTTTTTATGAATAGTTGATCAAAACAAGTTTACATATGTTATATGTATAGTAGATGTTTTCTATTTATACATACATGCTTTAACTTGGTAAACAAACTTATTTTGATATCCCTATTCATGTTTTGGAAAAATCAAGTTTGACAAAATACAAGGTTTTGTTTTTGATAAAATTTGCAAGACTCAAAAATGAATTGATATGTTGATATATTGTCTTGAAATTTTTATCACATGTTTATGTTTCAACATAAAATGATAAAACAAGTTTTATGAAATTTTCAGAAATGATAAAAGGTTTTTATAAAATATTTTTCCAAATTTTTCTGACCTAGTTTTGTGCTGACAGGCTGGTCGGTCGACCGTGACGGTCGACCGCACCAAGGGCCGGTCGACCGGGCCGGTCGACCGATGTGCACAGACGTGCACGTCTGTTAGGCACAGTGGACGGTCGACCGAGCCGGTCGACCGGGTATGAGAGCTCTGCTCTCGGTTTGTTTCGGTCGACCGGGCCGGTCGACCGCTATTGCCCAACGGTCACATTTTTGACCGTTGGCGGTCGACCGGACCGGTCGACCGGCAGTCTGTCAGACTGCCAACTCAGCCTAACGGCTAGTTTTGTATATGGGCTATATAAACCCCATCTCTTTGGGGATTTTAGCCAAGTTTTTTAAGAGAAAATTTTCAGTTTTCTGAAGTGTTTAAAAGAGTTTTAAAAGAGTTTTTGGGGCTTTAAAACTTCTCATCTTTATTTGTTTTGGGTTTTGGAAAATCAAAGAAAACTAGGTTTTGGGATTTTGATTTGGTATTTCATTTTCTATCATATACAAGAGATTTCCCAAGTAGTTTTTCTTTGTTGCTTGTTTCCAAAAACACTTTGATTCCACACTTGAGCTATATCTTCTATCCTAAACTATTTAGGATCTTGTTTTTTGTGAAAAAGAAAAAGGAAAGAGGTTTGTGGTTGAAATATACCACTTGTTGTAACCCTTGATTTCTTGAGTTGCTCCCTCTTTGGTAGAGGTGGAGATTGTTGTATTGGGTTGTTGGTTTGGATCCCTCTTAGGTAGAGGTGGAGTTTGATTGTGAGCCTCTTCGGTAGAGGTGTGTGGATTGGTTGTTGTTTTGGCTACGGGCCTAAACCCTCGGTTGTGAGGAGGTTGTTGTTGAGAGAGGAGTTTGGTACTCCTAGAGTTGTAAGAAATCCTCTTTGGTAGAGGTTCCCTCGGTGGGAGTTGAGATAGTGGAAATCCTACACGGTGGTGTAGGCGGGGATGTAGAGCAAGGTGCTCGAACCTCGAAACAAATCTTGGTGTTTGCGTATTGATCCATTGTCTCTCTAACTCTCTCTCTCTTATATTTGTGCAAAGCATCATATTCATATCATATCATATTTGCTTGTGTTGTGCATATTTCATATTGCCTTGCATTTATTCATATTGCTATTCATTCTTGATTGCTTGGCTTGATTGTGTGTGCACATATTTCTTATTGCTTGGATTGCTTGTGTGTGTGCCTAACTTGTACTCATCCAACAAGAGCTTCACATAGCGCCTCAACCCATTTCAAGGGGAATCAAGGGGAGTTAGTCCAGAGCCTCGCAAGGGGAATTCGGCTACACTTGTTGTATTGTATTAGTTTGTGCATAATTTGCATTAGCTTCCGCATTTAGCGCACTTAGTTTGCATTAAGTTTCTTAGATTAGCACTTACACCTATTCACCCCCCCTCTAGGTGTTTTTTTCAATTGGTATCAGAGCTAGTGCTCTTGATACTTAGGCTTAACATCCTAGGAGTGATCCATTTGCTTGCTAATCTCATTTACATTTGCTTGTTTGCACATTCATATATAGTTTACCATGGACTTCATGACCCCTCCTAGCTTTGACCCTTCCAACGTTGATGTTTGGAAGTATAGGATGTCCATGTACCTAAAGACCCTAGGTTTGCATGTCTTCCTTGCCGCCACCAAGAGATGTTATCTTGGTGATGGTAATCATATAGGGGCCAATGCACAACCTAGAGGCTATTAGAAGCACATTACCTAAAGATTATCTTATGTGTGTTTCTAATCTTGATTCCGCTTTTGCAGTGTGGAACAAGTTGACAACAACCACCACCTCCAAGCTTCAATTGCCGATCCAAGAATAGGAATCTAGTGGAGAATCCAACTCTATATGCTACATGGTCCAAGGGAATGACTCCCTTGAGGTACATTCGGAATCTCAACTAGATAGTAATGATTGTGCTAGTTCTTCAAATGATTATGTTGATCCCCATGCTTTGAATGAAGAACTTTCCATTGTTTGTGAAAAACTAATAGAAAAATATAACTTGTTGAAAAAGAAAAGTCTAGGAATTGAAAAGAAAATAAGTGTTTACAATCTAGATTTGATGTTGTTTTGTAAGAGAAAGAGGAGATTGCTAATGAAAGGGATTCATTAAAATCTCAACTTGGTCTTGCACTTAAAGAAAATGAGTTTTTGAAAAATAAAAATGATTGCCATGTTCTTTTGAAGAAAAATGAAAACTTGTCTTCAAAAATTGATTTTGTTTTAAAAGAGAATGTTGATTTGAAAATAAAATTATTTCTATTTCAAATGATTTAGATGTGTGTTTAAAGAAAAACATTGTTTTGCAAAATAAGATTGATGCACATGTTTGCCATGCTAGGGTAGTATCACACACTTCACCTATTGCATGCCACACTTTTTCTTCTAGGATTAATGATGATATTTGTATGCTAAAGAAGAGAGTAGATTGTTTGGGTTCCACTATGAGCCAATGTGCTAAGAACCATACACGCTTGGAATCCTTGGTTCGAAAGAAACAAGTTCCATCTTCTATGCATGCACACCCTCCACGGCATACACATGCTCCTCACGGACACCATCACACCATGTATGCTCATGTGTACACTTGTACACATTGTGGTCGTAAGGGCCATCTTGCTAAATTTTGTTATGATAGATTAAATGTTTCAAATTTAGCAAAGAAATTTATTTGGGTTAGGGAAGGGACTAACCCCCATGGACCCAATAAGATGTGGGTACCAAAGACCACCCCTCCTATTATTTTTGATGTAGGTGTGGGCTCTCACATGACGTGAGAGTGATGACACCTTGGAGTGGATGCGTTCCGGACTTCATGGAAATCAATTGGATGCATCACTTTCAAGGGAAGATTTGGTGGAGATGACTACTATGTTTTGGAGACAAGGAGAGTTGCTTCTTCGGTTTTGGTAACAATCCTTTACTCCCATTTATTGTTTACATGCTTTCCATGTTTTAATGTTTATAGCATGTTTTTGATGTCTATGGATTAGTATGTTCATTCCATGTTTATTAGATCCTTGACATACATGTATAGTATTTGAGACACATAGGCTTATATGAACCCATATTTAGTGTTCTCACTTTTGTTTAAGCTATAATGTACATCATGAATCTAATACATGTGAATTTACATAGTAATCATATTTAGTTTTATCATGATGACTTTTATATTTGTTTTGATGCTTCATGTTTTGAATATATGTTTAGATGTTTGTTTTCATTAAGACTAGTTATATACTTGTACATAGAGTGGGCTACAAACAAATCTATATATGTTGAGCTTGATTGCTTATTTGAACCCATTAGATGTGCTAGTATAGTCTAGTTTTGATGATTCATACATTTCAAACTTGTATTCCATTTTTGGATTTGTTTTATGAGTTTTCACTTCATGTATATGTGTATTATTGTCAAATTTTAAGATATACATGTATACCCTTTGAGTCATTTGCCTTTCATGCAAATCTATATATGGACTCAATTGTGTTTAGGGATATGTATGTATATTTCATGTTTGACAATTCATACATATACCTTGAGATGAAATTTGTTGTGATGAAAATTTAGTTTTTCATGTTTCATGTATTTATATTTAACTTCATGTATATGTCCATCTAGTTCAAACTAATCTTATACATATACATCTTTTTGAGCCACGTGCCTTCATGAATATTCATTTAGTGGACTCGTTGAGTTTTGGATATGTATGTATATTTTAGCTTGTATTAGACATACATATGCCTTGAAGATTAAATAAGGAGTTTTATATGATTTTTCATGTTTTTGATGGAAGTATGTTTTAAGGAATAATTGAGCTTAATGAAATATTTTTCATGATTATGATCTTCACATATTATTTGTACACTCATATCTATTGCTCATGTTTTGTTTCTCATGAGGTATGCTTTATTGGTTAGAGTGATGATTATCATGTGAATTTCATTTTTGTTTTATTCCTTGCTTGAAGGATTTCGTGTTAGTTAACAAGTTTTCCATTTAACTAGTTGCGGTGTTCTTCATTTTGGTAGTGTTTTTCAAACAAAACTACATTTTCAAATCTATCTTAGAAAACCCCTACCTTCCAAGGGCGGTAGGATGGGAGATCATGTTCATGTATGCCCTAAATTGAAAATCCTTTAAACTTGTGCATGAGATGGGTGGATTGGTAATATGATGTATACACTTGAATTTATTGTTATGACAATTGGTATCATTGAACTCTTTCAATTGGTATCATTTTGATCTTTTTGTATACTCATATGTTTATTGTGTATGTATGTTTTCATTTGGTATCATCTATTGGTGATTGATACTCATTCCATTTCATACACATATACTTGTTTTATTTGTGCCTACTATATTCCTATATCTTAGAGCACAAATAGTTGTTTATGTTTAACTTGTTAAAATAAAAGTATTCAATGTTTCCTTTGGTATTTCATAAAGGGGGAGAAAATGAGTATTTCATATTTTATCTTTCAATTGGTATTTGTACTCCCACACTTTATGATTAAAAGTTGTTATTTTGAACATATGATATCAACATCAAGTTTGTTTATATATTTTCAAAATGAAATATATTCTTACAATTGGTATCAAAATTTGTGTTTAGACATTCAAAATTTGTTATGTTGTTTTACAATTGGTAATTTGTTATGTTTAATTACAATTGGTATTTTCAAAATTTTGTTTAAAAAAAAATATTCAAAGTTTTGATTTGTATTTCCTATATGCAAGGAGAGCTTAACATCTCTCTTACATATAGATTCATGTTGAGTATATTATAAATTGAGGAGCTTGACAACTCTTCTTTATATGATATACGTGTGTAGGGGGAGCTTCACATCTCCTCTTATGCATTACATAATATGTGTTATGTGAATTGGGGCTTGTCATCCCTTCTTCATGTAATGCATATGTGTAGGGAAGCTAACTTAGCGTCTTCCTCTTCATGAATGTATATAGCATATAACATATATTGATTCTTGTTTATTGGTATCAAGATGCTTCATTGACATATTTTTAATTGATATCATGTTTGTAGTCACCCCTTATGGATTTTGTTTTTTGTTTTAGACAAAAAGGGGGAGAACATTGTCTTTTATTGTTTTGTTTGACATAAAGGGGAAGAAAGATTTTTACCCTCGTTTTATTTATGGTTTTGATTACCCTTTGTTGATGATTGACAAAAAGGGGGAGAAAGATTTATGAAGTTTTATATGCATGCTTATGTTTATGCATATATTATGTTTTAATCTCAAGAATATTAAGTTTAATTGATTTATAGAGTTTGCTTTGTAATTGGTATCTAGAGCTTATTTTGTTTTGAATATTCCATTTGATATCTAGAACCATTTATTGTTTATGCATATGCAATGTTTCATGTTTGATATTCATTGCATATATTTATTATTTATCCCTATGCAAGAGTTAAGGGGGAGCTTCCTTGAAGCTTATCTTTAATCCATGCATATATAACTCCATGAGTTTTGTCATCATCAAAAAGGGGGAGATTGTTGGCCCAATGGCCTTCCACTCTAGTTTTGATGATGATCAACACTCATGAAGTTATGTTTACTAATATTCTTGTGTTTCTAAGTTTCAGATCATTAACAGGATATTAGTTGGTGATTAGCTTCAACAAGATGATTAGAAGCTATTCATGATGATTCCGGTGCCAAAGCTTAAAGATCATACCTTTGCACTTGGAGAATCACGGAGTTTTGGAGCAAGTCTACTTGAAGATGAAGATCGTCAAGAAGACTTAGGTATCCTAGTTTTGATAGTGTTTTAGATCCATTTGTAAAGCTTAGTTTAGTTGATATGCTCAAGTGCACAAAACACACACGTTTTATGATTTGATATTTGGTTTTTATGAATAGTTGATCAAAACAAGTTTACATATGTTATATGTATAGTAGATGTTTTCTATTTATACATACATGCTTTAACTTGGTAAACAAACTTATTTTGATATCCCTATTCATGTTTTGGAAAAATCAAGTTTGACAAAATACAAGGTTTTGTTTTTGATAAAATTTGCAAGACTCAAAAATGAATTGATATGTTGATATATTGTCTTGAAATTTTTATCACATGTTTATGTTTCAACATAAAATGATAAAACAAGTTTTATGGAATTTTCAGAAATGATAAAAGGTTTTTATAAAATATTTTTCCAAATTTTTCTGACCTGGTTTTGTGCTGACAGGCTGGTCGGTCGACCGTGACGGTCGACCGCACCAAGGGCCGGTCGACCGGGCCGGTCGACCGATGTGCACAGACGTGCACGTCTGTTAGGCACAGTGGACGGTCGACCGAGCCGGTCGACCGGGTATGAGAGCTCTGCTCTCGGTTTGTTTCGGTCGACCGGGCCGGTCGACCGCTATTGCCCAACGGTCACATTTTTGACCGTTGGCGGTCGACCGGGACCGGTCGACCGGCAGTCTGTCAGACTGCCAACTCAGCCTAACGGCTAGTTTTGTATAGGGGCTATATAAACCCCATCTCTTTGGGGATTTTAGCCAAGTTTTTTAAGAGAAAAATTTTCAGTTTTCTGAAGTGTTTAAAAGAGTTTTAAAAGAGTTTTTGGGGCTTTAAAACTTCTCATCTTTATTTGTTTTGGGTTTTTGGAAAATCAAAGAAAACTAGGTTTTGGGATTTTGATTTGGTATTTCATTTTCTATCATATACAAGAGATTTCCCAAGTAGTTTTTCTTTGTTGCTTGTTTCCAAAAACACTTTGATTCCACACTTGAGCTATATCTTCTATCCTAAACTATTTAGGATCTTGTTTTGTGGAAAAAGAAAAAGGAAAGAGGTTTGTGGTTGAAATATACCACTTGTTGTAAACCCTTGATTTCTTGAGTTGCTCCCTCTTTGGTAGAGGTGGAGATTGTTGTATTGGGTTGTTGGTTTGGATCCCTCTTAGGTAGAGGTGGAGTTTGATTGTGAGCCTCTTCGGTAGAGGTGTGTGGATTGGTTGTTGTTTTGGCTACGGGCCTAACCCCTCGGTTGTGAGGAGGTTGTTGTTGAGAGAGGAGTTTGGTACTCCTAGAGTTGTAAGAAATCCTCTTTGGTAGAGGTTCCCTCGGTGGGAGTTGAGATAATGGAAATCCTACACGGTGGTGTAGGCGGGGATGTAGAGCAAGGTGCTCGAACCTCGAAACAAATCTTGGTGTTTGCGTATTGATCCATTGTCTCTCTAACTCTCTCTCTTATATTTGTGCAAAGCATCATATTCATATCATATCATATTTGCTTGTGTTGTGCATATTTCATATTGCCTTGCATTTATTCATATTGCTATTCATTCTTGATTGCTTGGCTTGATTGTGTGTGCACATATTTCTTATTGCTTGGATTGCTTGTGTGTGTGTGCCTAACTTGTACTCATCCAACAAGAGCTTCACATAGCGCCTCAACCCATTTCAAGGGGAATCAAGGGGAGTTAGTCCAGAGCCTCGCAAGGGGAATTCGGCTACACTTGTTGTATTGTATTAGTTTGTGCATAATTTGCATTAGCTTTCGCATTTAGCGCACTTAGTTTGCATTAAGTTTCTTAGATTAGCACTTACACCTATTCACCCACCCTCTAGGTGTTTTTTCAACGTCTGGCAGCATAGTGGGCCGGCCGACCGACCGGTCGACCGGACTAGAGAGCTCTGCTCTCTGTATCTGGGCGGTCGACCGGGCGGTCGACCGGATTGCTCTAACGGTCATATTTTTGACCGTTGGCGATCGACCGGCCGGTCGACCGCAAGCCTGTCAGGCTACCAGATTAGCCTAACGGCTAGTTTTCCTTTGAGGCTATAAATACCCCATCTCTTTAAGGATTTGGCTAAGATTTTCAAGAGTAAAAATTCTTACTTTTCTGAAGTGTTTTTACAAGTTTTAAAAAGTGTTTTAGAGCTTAAAAGATTTCATCTTTATTGTTTTTCAAGGGTTTTGGAAAATCAAAGAAAACTAGGTTTTGGGATATTGTTTTGGATTTTCATTTTTATCATCTACAAGAGATTTCCCAAGTAGTTTTTCTTTGTTATTTGATTTCCAAAAACACCTTGATATCCACTTGAGCTATATCTTCTATCCTAATCTATTAAGATCTTTATTTGTGGAAAAAGAGAAGTGTTTGAGGTTGATTAAGCCTCCAAGTTGTAAACCCTCCTTATTTTGTTGTATCCCTCTTTGGTAGAGGTTGATCGGAGTGGTATTGGTTTGTATCCCTCTTCGGTAGAGGTGATTGAGTTTGATTGTTGGCTACGGGCCTTATCCCTCTTCGGTAGAGGTGGATTGTGGTTGTATTGCCTCAGTGGCATTGTAAGGTTGAGAGAGGAGTTCGGTACTCCATAGTGGATTGGAAATCCTTCTCGGTGAAGGCGGGGACGTAGAGCTAGGGGCTCAAATCTCGAAACATATCTTTGTGTTTGTGTTTGATCCATTGTCTCTCTAACTCTCTCTCCTTTATTTGTGCAAAGTATCATTCATATCATTCATATCTATTTGCTTGTATTGTGCCTTGCATTATTTCATATTGTTCATCTTTATATGCTTGGCTTGTTTGTGTATGCCTCACTTATACTTAACCACAAGAGCTTCATATAGCACCTCAACCCTTATCTAGGGGAATCAAGAGGAGTTAGTCCAGAGCCATTCACGGGGAATTCGGCTACACTTGTTGGTTGTATTAAGTGTGATTGCAAATATGTTTTAAGCTTTCGCATTTAGCGCATTTAGTTTATAGATTAGCCTTATCACCTATTCACCCCCCTAGGTGATTTACATGTTATACTATGCTTATCAGATGAAGTTCTTTATTATGTAATGAATAAGAAAACAACTGCATGTTTATGGTGTAAGCTGGAGAACCTCTACATGACCAAGAGTTTATCCAACAAACTCTTCTTGAAGAAGTAGTTGTACAGTCTTCGGATGAAGGAAGGAACATCAGTTCTGCAACATCTCAATACGTTCAATCGAATTTTGAGCAATCTGTTGTCATTGGAGGTGAAACTAGAAGAGAAAGATAAAGCTTTTCTCTTGCTATCTTCTCTTCCTCTAAATTATGATCACTTGGTAACCCCCCATCATGTATGAAAAGGAGACCTTAAAGTTGAAAGATGTCAGACAGATGCTCCAGAGTAACGAGCTAATGAAGAAAACAGATTTCACAGGGGAGGCCTCAAGATTGATAGTCAAAGAGCAGAATGGGAGATCACAGAGTAGAAGACCAAAGAAGAAGACCAAAGCTTCTAGTGAAAATTTTGATTGCTACTATTATAAACAGCCAGGGCACATGAAGAAGAATTGTTTCAAGTACAAGAAGATGCTAAAGAAGAAGTGTGGTTCAGGAGCTGATGGAGCTAGTACCAGTAGGAAACAAACGAATCAAGCCAGCGTAGCCGAGGAAGCAATTCTTAGAACAATGTGATGCTCTATCGGTGAATCCAAGCAGAGGCAAAGGAAAGTTCTCGGATGCTTGGTTACTTGATTCGAGGTGCACATACCATATGTGCCTAAGAAAGGAGTGGTTCAGTACATATGAGCCTTTTAAAAGGGGCACAGTCATGATGATTAATGATAATGCATACAAAATAGTTGAAATAGCCAGTATCCGCATGAAGATGTTTGAAGAACTGGTGCGAACACTCAAGAATGTGAAACACGTTCTAGACCTGAAGAAAAATCTTCTCTCGTTGGGAGACTTGAAAGCTCAGAGATACAAGTTTACAGGTATAGATGGAGTTCTAAAGGTCACTAAGGGTTCTATGACGATCCTCAAAGTAGAGGTTACGGGGAACTTGTACAAGGTGATCAGAAGCATGGTGATTGGTGATGCTTCCGTAATAACAGATACTACAAGACTTTAGCATATGCGTCTTGGACACATGAGCGAGCAAGGTCATCGAGCCGTACACAGCAAAGGAGTTTTAACATGTATTAAACACTGCAAACTTACATTATGGGAGACAATCAAGAGTTGCTTTTACTACCTTAGTGCACAAAACTAAGGGCTTGTTAGATCTCGTACACAGGGATGTGTGGGGACCTTCGCTAGTTGCATTTGTTGGGGGTGCATGTTATTATGTTACTTTTATAAATGATTCCTCTTGAAAGTATGGGTGTACTTCTTGAAGCAAAAATAAAAAGTATTTCAGAAGTTCAAAAAGTGAAAAATCAAGATGGAGAATCAGAAGGGCAAAAGGTGAAGTTCTTGAGGTTAGATAATGGGTGTGAGTACATCCTCGAAATTCAAGAAATAATTAGCTAGTGAAGGTATTGAACAGCAGCTAACTATTTCAAGGCGGCCAAAACAAAATAGAGTAGTAGAGCACATGAATCAGACACTTACAGAACGTGCCCGTAGTATGAGATTACATGCTGACATGTCAGAAGATTTTGGGCAGAGGCACTGAGTCATGCGAGGTATTTAGTGAACATGTCACTATTTATAGCCGTTAATCTTCAGATTCCAGAAAAGATATGACAAGGAGAGTTAGTGAACTATTCGACCTTAGAAATATTTGGCCGACATACAGTTTGGTTGATAGTCAAAAGAGGAATAAGCTGGACTCCAAGTCAAAGAGGTATTACTTCATCGGTTTTACCAAGAGAACCATGGCATACAGGATTTGGGATCTAAAGAAGAAGAGTGCCTTTGTTAGCATAGATGTGCTCTTTGATGAAGAATCGATATTATAGGAAAAGTCAAAAATGGAGGACAAGGTGCAAGGTGGAGCTTCAGACAGTTCAACAGATTCCATGAGCAAGAAGTTTGAGTTTTCAGGTAACCCCAATAAGCTTATCGAATCAGATGAAGACTCCTCAGATTCAAATGGAGACATGCAGGAAGCTACTTAAGAGTAATAAGTGCAACCCAAATCATTGAGGCGGTTAGACGGAGTTTCAGTGCCACCAATCAGGTATGTCTGGGATGAGGACCAAGTCTCTTTTGCATTAGTAACGAAAGTTGGAGATCTTAGAAATTACAAGGAGGCAATCGACGCGGATGACAGTGACAAATGGCACATATCCTTGGAATAGGAGATGGAGTCTTTGGAGAAGAATCAAATATGGGATTGGTGAACTTACCAAATGGTTCTAAAGTGATAGGTTAGAGGTGGGTCTTTCGAAAGAAGGACAATGAACAATACAAGGCAAGGCTAGTTGTCAAAGGGTATTCTCAGAATGAGGGTATTGACTATAATGAGATTTCTCTCATGTCATCAAGCATACATCTATTCAGTTGTTATTGGCAATCGTGTCTTAATGTGATCTCGAGTTGGAGCAGCTGGATGTGAAAATAATATTTCTGCATGATGAGCTAAAGGAGAGGATATACATAAAGCAACCTGAAGGGTACTTTCAAGTAGGTCAAGAAAATAAGTTGTGTCTTCTCAAGAAGTCCCTTTATAGACTGAAGCAGTCTCCCAGACAGTAATATAAGTGGTTCGACTCATTTATGATCAAGGCCAACTACACTCGATGTAAGTATGACAATTGTGTTTATTTCAAGCAGTACAATAATTATCTCACATATTTGATGTTGTATGAACATGATATGCTAATTTCTGTGAGAAATAAGACGCATATTCAGAAGTTTAAAGCTCAGCTAAAAAAGGAGTTCAACATGAAAGATTTAGGAGGAGCCAAGAAGAGGTATGGAGATCAGTCAAGATAAGCATACAGGAAAACTCTGGCTATTCCAGAAGAATTATGTTCTCAGGATATTGAAAAGATTCAACATGACTGTAAAAGACCGGTCACTACTCCTTTGGCATGTCACTTCAGGTTACCTCCAGTCAGTGTTCAAACTCACAAGAAGAGGAGAATGAGATGTCTCGAGTATCATATGCAAGCGCAGTGGGATCACTGATCTACTTGTGGTCTGCACTAGGCCTGACTTAGCCTATGCAATTGGTACAGTAAATCGGTTCATGTCGAATCCAGACAAGCAACATTATGAAGCAATGAAGTGGGTGCTACGATATCTGTGAGGGACTGTGAGATTAGGCTTCAGTCTTAGAGGTTGGAAACATGAAAGCTTAAGATATTACAAGGATATGTTGATGCAGATTATGCAGGAGATCTTAATCAGTGAAGAACTACGACGGGTTATGTATACACGTAGCTGAGTGTGTTGTTAGTTGGAAGGCAGGGTTGTAAGATACCATTACGCTTTCAACAACAAAGGCGGATTACATGGATGCAATTGAGGTGTCTAAGGTATTCTTGTGGTTGAGAGGATTAGTCGATACATTTAGCATCATACATGATTCAGTTCATGCCTATTGTGACAGTCAGTGTGCAATACATCTCGCTAAGGATCACATGTATCACAAGGAGACAAAGCATGTTCATGTGAAGTATCACATGATATGTCATTGGGTTGTACTAGAAAATGTTATTGACTTGGTGAAGGTCAGTACGAAGATGAAACCGGCAGACATGATGACAAAGACCATCCCGGTGGAGAAGTTCAGAGTGTCTTTGAACTTCATCAATATTCTCCAAATGTAAAGTGAAGAATGGACTCTAGAGAAAGAGTCGTGTGAAGTCACAAAAGGAGGAGAGGAAGCTTATTGATGGTGTGGTAGCCAATTAAAACAAGAGACTCATGGCATATGAGTCAATGTGGAGATTGTTGATATTTTGAGTGTCTCACATCCATTAGAGAAGACTACGCGTCAAGGTGGAGGAGATTTCAGGAGATTCAGCAGTGTGCACAGACATGCATAGGCTCAGGCTGTCGACGGTAGTAGATGACTGTCGACAGCGAGCCAGGGCGGTCAACATGCGATCGATCGCGAGCCAACAGAGACTAAGTCCATCGACAGCTCTGTCGACAGCGGAGCATACCTATTGAAGGCAGTCGACAGGAGATCGATCACAAACCCAACATAAACTCAACGTGTCTCAGTCTGTCGACAGCCGACACGCAGTTATCAACAACTGCGAGAATTTCTAGATTCCAAGTTGTTTTCTGATTGGGATTTCAAAGAGGTTTCCAAATCTCTTCTTCTAGAGGCGGTTGATCGGATGGTTATGATAGTTATGCTGAAAATTTAGAAGGTCTAATTTATTTTAGTTGTTTATAAAATCTATAGAGTTGTGGGTTTTAAGTATTGTGCTCAACAGAGAGATTTCCATTTTGTATTGAGAGTTTGAGAGATCTTAGAGAGAGATCATTGTAAACTCTTTTATTGCTTCTCAGACTATTAAGGTTTTCTCTCCCTCCTCCCTCAAATCTTGTGTTCATTGATTTGTGTTCTTCCTCTTGTGGTGATCAAGATATATTACTTACTACGGTAGATCTCTCGGTTCTTCCACAGTTACTCTTATTGTTTGGTGGTGTCTATCACAGCACTTTACCCTTAGCTAACTATCTATTTATGGTAATATGTTTTTTCTAATACACATATCTCCCTAACCTTCGACATTTGGCGATCTTGTTTCCTGTCATTACATCATCAACCAATGGATCTAGCTTGCTGCACTTAACCTTCAAAGTGCTAGACTTTGACTAAATGGTTTAAATTTCTCAGACTACTATTTTGGTCGAATGCGACATTACATCTGCCCAGATTTTAATAAGGATTTGATTCTCTAAGCAATTGTATAACGATGGAATGAACATACTAGTTTATTGCAGCAGGTCCTCCAACTTGGTGATGGATGATTAGAGTAAATGAGTGGAAACTGCTCTCTCTTTAGCGAGTAGTCTGCTTGTTTTAGTGCTCATGTGAAAACCCCCTCTTTTGGTGGTGTCTTATTAGAGGGCACTTTGAGATGGCTCTTCTCAAACTAATAATGATTAGTGATGATCTCATTTGGTTCGTATCTAATGTAAACTAGAGTAGATTATTCTCCCCATTTCCATGATTAGAAACCTCCCCCATATAAAACACTTGAATTTACCAGTTCATTAAACTAGGATAATAATGTTCAAGTTGTACAGTCTTCGAGACTCTCACAACTACTCTCGCTACTGAGCATGTAGTGTGTAGAGACTGCACATGCACTGAACTCATCATCCTGCGATTGATGGCCGCGGCGTCTTACTTCCCTGCTGCCATTAAAAGTTGTGGTGATCCCAAAGGGACTATTTCAACTTAAGTGGCCTTATGTGTGGAGGGGCAGGGAACATGAGCTTGAGTTGTTATAGTGCATCCTGCTTTTATTTTATTTTTTTTATTTTTTATTTTTTATTTTTTGAGCAGAGCATGGGAGTTGGGCATCATCTCATCATGCAGAAGCCCATGATAGCTTCCCCCATTTGATTCCATCATTTTGCATTTAGGAAAAGCAAGCAAACACAATGCATGTGTGGATCTAAGGATAGGTTTGAAGACGGTTCATTTAAACCAAAATGAGGTATAAAATATCCAATTTTATTAAGTCCCTTGGTTACTGTTATTGGAACTTCATTAGGCTATTTTTTTTTGTTTTTTAATAGACTTAACCCGGTCTTGAACGTGAGACCTCTTATAATTCTCGCTAAACTATAGATCAGGTGGTCCATTCTAATTCACAGATTATTTGAAGGTTAGGTATGGACCAACACAAGCAACCTAACTAACATATTCTATTGAGGTGTGACATGAGCAACCCCGTCTGAATTTAAGACCGTGTTCGGCTGTTGAAAACATTTTGAGAAATCTGACACAAGTAAGATTTCTCAAGCTTTCTCAAGAAAAGCATGTGAGGCATGTAGCAGGTAGCAGTTTTCTAAGCATTTTCTGCTCATTTTAGGCTGAAACTGCAAGCACAAAATTTCTGTCGTTTTAATGAAGCCAGTACAATTTTTCTTATTTCATGATTAGTCTCAAACAAATAAGGAAAGAGAGAAAGAGGGAAAACAGACGAAAGCGCCCATCATATTCCCCGTTTTTTCAACTTTCTGGCCAAACAAGCAGCCCCTAAATTAAATAAAAAAAAATATTGGAAAGTTCCACTAGAGGACGTACACCCGGAAGCAAGGCTGGGACCCAAGGAGAATTCTGCAGCAAGATACAAACAATCTCGAGACAATGCAAGAGGTTTTCATTAGAGGCTGTGACTTTGTGAGCGTGGGTGTCATATTTTATGGGTGTTGAAATGATGTGTGACAATGTGTTTGTGTTGGGTTTCCCCACTATAATTACTCTTTTAAGCATTGAGAATGTGTGGATAGTGGCATAAGGAAGTTGAGATGATAACATGTTAATTTGGTAGCTAGCTTGGGAGATTACTAGGTGCATGTTGGCTCGAACTGACTTGATTAAATCATGGAAGGGGCTGGGTTTTGGGTCATGCTCGTCAACTGATTTGGTGCACCATTAGGTGTTTTGAAGAACAAGTATTTAGGTGTACATTCTCAGTTGTCCAACTTTAAGAAAGTTAAGACTATGAGATTGAGGTTTACCTGAATATTGTTTGTTTGACGAGAAAACTTTTAAACAATAAATTAGGTATTTCTTGCTCTTCTCCTAAATACAAAATAAAATCTCTCTAACAAACACATTAGAACTTTTTATTGAGCCAGTTACCTTTTCTATCACAAGTTGATATTAGTAAAGCATATTCTTGTGACAATTATGAGCTTAAGGTAGCCTACCAACATGTCTAAAAGAATTTTCTCTCACAAGAGAAGACGTGGATAAGATTTATTCAAGATAATCATTTAATATGACAAAAGATACTCCTTTTGAGCGTTCGAATTCTTGTGAGAGAAAAGAGGATGGAGAGTATCTATACCTATTTTCTCTTTCTTCTTTTTTGTCACTAGTAAAAACCAAAGTCAGTACAAAATAATGAAATACGCGTAAAATTAGAGTTCATAAGCTATACTTCTGCGCAGTCATCTCTTTATACATTTTCCTATGAGGAAAAAAGTTAATTATTATTATTTTTATTCTTTCCTCGTATTTAAATATAAAAATCATTTTTAACAGGAAAAATGTATATCAACATGCACAAGTGTCCAAGCTATAGAATCTTGTTGACTGCCCTTTTGCTGGAGCTTAATTCCTTCGCCTTGTTTCTCTTTTTTCCCCTTTTTTTTTTCTATTTATAAGAGTAATTAATAGTAGCTCTCTTTTTCTTTTCTTATCTCTCTATTTTAACTACTTCTAAAATTTATTCTCTATTAAAACAAAGTCACAATGGATGACAAGGATACCTTATCTCAGCCTCATCCTACTCATAAAAAAGGGTTTTATTTATTTTAAATAAAACAAATCATTGTTAATCTTTTTGCAACAGTAAACACATGATGATGAGAGAGAAAAAATAAACAATGTCACATATTATACAATCTGCATGATTAGATTAGATGTTTGCTGGATTAGTTGAGAAATGATGGTGATAGGTGACATAACAGTGAGAAAAAGAGGTGAGGAACTTCACGCAACTTCTTCTATTTATTCAACAAACCAAATCCCTTGAAAACAAATACAAGAACAAGAGTTCAAGACACCCTTCACTATCTCGTAGTTTAAAATCTCAGGCTCCACCTCAATTTGCAAGTTTTAAGCAAAATCTTAGACATGAAATACAAGAGAGTGGGAGGTGAGATGTCACTTTGTGCACTCAAACTCAAGAATTGATTTGATGGTGGTCCAAGATAGTGAAGTCGTAACCACCTTGGGGATTAACTGATCACCTTTGGGGGCCGAAAACGACCGGCGTTGGCCGTTATCGTTTATCGTCGGTCGGTCAGTTGGTCGACTGTGTGTGTTTGTGTGTGCGCACGCTTGTTGTGCTCTAGTAGTGAGTTTGTGTTGTTTAAGGAAGCATGAGAGAGTGGTATGGTCCACTGTGGTTGTTGATGGTGCACCCCTGTTTGAAAGCATGGTCATGAGAATGGACCCATTTAGTGGGAGGTTGGATTGCCATAGACATGGCAATGGGGGCTCCAAACAGCTAGGTCTCCACTGCATAATATTGCAAGAATTTATATCATCAAAAAAAAAATGCTTTTCTTTATAATTTTTTGAATTTACAAGATTGGGTCATTTCGCCATAAAATTTCTTTGTAGTATATTGGTTGAGGCAAGACTTGAACATGTATCCTCTTTCGACTCTTTGTGTAACGTCTCAGTTACTGGTATCTTCAAATCACATAAAATATTTGATCTTCTTCTAGATTTCAGCAGCATCTCCGCTGTAATTACTATTGAGTATTGTATTATAATTATATAATTTCAGTCACAATTAATCTACTTATCAGATCCTCAAGATCACGGTCTTGATTATTAATAAACATAATATATATAAGCTCGAGAATATCCCTCTCGGCATTCTCAATTCAACACAATAACTATTTTCAACATCAATTCAAAAGTATACCACAATCACGCATATATCTCCACACTATATACAAAGATCGAACTATTTAACTCACGAGTCTAACACACATAGCATACATATTAAGTTTAATGTTTATATATATACAAGCATGAATTATTTAAAGATGAAATATATAATTAATTTTCACATGATTGATTCTCCATATGGGTCCAAAAGAAACGCCCATTAAGCTTTCTGTCAGGCCTTTACGCTTATCACGACTTCAAATGTTGTTGTAATACCCCGTTCCCGGAATACGTACTTAGTTGCGTATTCAGATTTTCGGTCGTATTTTTTCGATTTGTTTCCTGTATTTATTCTGTATTATGAATTCCTTATATGACTGTTTTGTCTTGGATTTGGATTCGTGGATTCGGAGTCAGCCCTAGTCTGAACCGAAGGCCCGATCCTAGAGTATTACTCGATTTAGACATTCTGATAATTAGAATTGACCGATTTTAGTTTTAAATATCATTTTCCAATATTATATATTTTCTATGATTTTCTAGATTTTTCTGGAATTAAAATGAAAGTCTTCAAAACCGGTGTCGGCCAGTTCCGCTGACCGATTCCTGGATTTTTAATTCTCAAACAGCTAGGAATTTCTAGATGGTCCTTTAGGCATTGTTTCTTAGAATCACATTTCCTACCTACATTCTTTTTCTGAGGATTTTATGATTTTATGAAAATTCTAACGGAGTCGGTATTTTATTGGTTCCGGGATTTTTAGTTTTAAAACTATAAAGTATTTCTTAAAAAGGATTTCACTATTATTCTTAATATAATATTATGGATTTTTGATGTTTATTTCGGGTCGTTCCGAGATACTTGATTTCGGGACGTATCCGGTATTTTCCCGAAAGGTTTCCGCATCCGCGACTCAATCCCGGGAATCCGCCACTTTCATTATTTTTATTTTGCCTTCCAAGAGAAATATCTTCTCATTATAATTTCTTTTCCATTTTTCCTTTTCCTTTATTCTTTTCTTCCTCCCTAAGCTTCCATTTTCATCCACACATTTCCACCCATTCTCCACCACACAAATCTCCACCTCACCCTCCACCTCACCATCTCTTTGGCACACTTTGATTGGCCAAGGGACACCTCACCCCTCTCTTTGGCAAGCTCCTATTGGCCAAGGAGAACACCTCATCCTCCACTTTGCAATCAAACCCTCCCCTTTTATTTAATTGCAACTTCTTTACAAAATCACAAACCTATAAATCCTTTTCCTTTACAATTTTATTCCCCTTTTTCATTTCCCTTCACCTTCACCAAACCCTAACCTCCATCTCCCCCTTCATCTCCACCACCACAACTACTCTAACCTCTTCCCTTCATCTTCCTCCTCCTTCATCTCCATGGGAAACACCACCAAGGTCATCAACTCTACCAAAACCCCAACTTCTTCTTCATCATCAACTTCCATCACTACCACCATCACTCCATCACCTTGTGCTTCTCTTAAGTAAGTGTTCTTCATCACCAAGACTTGATTTATTTCCTAGTATACTTAAGTTTACATATCATGTTCACTTGTGTCTTTAATTTATTTTTTGGATCATCAAACACAAACCCTAGGAAATCTGTTCTGTTTACTGTTTCCAGACGATTAGTCGACTAGACCTATAGATTAGTCGACTAGAAACCCTTAGCTGAAACTTAACCTTTTCTGGAAACACAGTATTAGTCGACTTAGCCTAACTATCAGTCGACTTGTCATGTCTGTTAGTCGACTACACCCTTGACCCTAGTCGACTAACCCTTCCTGGACCAGAAACCTTAACTCTCTGTATCTCAGATTTAGTCGACTTAACATAACTGTTAGTCGACTTGTCATGTCTGTTAGTCGACTACCCATATGACTCCAGTCGACTAACTATTCCCTGAAACCAAACCCAACTCTCTGTTGCACAGTTTTAGTCGACCAGACCCTACTGTTAGTCGACTAACTCCACTATTAGTCGACTACTCTTCCATCCTAGTCGACTAACTTTACCTATCTGTCTTAGTTGATTCCTTTCTTAAATATGAACCTTAACCTCTAGACTTATATCATATGTTAGTATTGTTTAACTTGTCACTTGACAAACATCATCTTACCTTCTTTCCTTCTCTCCTCTTCTCTCTATATAATTATATCACAGGTTATGGCGCATCCCGGCTTCCGTGGATATTGGATCTTTCGGCATATTGGTGATTTAGGCGAGTATTCTCACTCGCTACTTTCTTGTATGCGAGTAGTCTCGCTCTTCTCTATTTGAGTTTCCTGTTTTGTCGGATCGATAAGTATTTCGCTTCTTATTTCCATATTCATGTATTGCACTACAATTGCTCGTATTATGGTAGCTTCATCTTGTGCTTGTACCATGCTTATGATATGCTTGTTTCTTCATTATATACCATGCGTGGCCGACCCTTCGTGGTCGTTGGACTTAGAGTCACTTCCATGTTACCACTTGCTATTACTCAGACTTGTTAGTTACATGCTTCCTTTTAACACATGTATATCACTTGGTAACTGTGTTATCACCTGACCCCTGACATGCCACTATTTGGTAAGACCTTTATGTTGTACCATGACTTACCCAGATTATTATCCATCTCTTAACATGATTGGTTACTTGATACATATCATCACCACTTGTCATGTTATCTCTTGATACCAAGCATGATACACCTGATTCTTATAATTATCACGATAATGGGAATGTAGTACCTGATTACAGTTATGTATTACCGTTATGATTCCAGTTATGATATTGCTCATTCCCGAAATCTGATAATTATATTAATAAGCCATAAAAGGACAACTTGTATGGGTATGGGAGGAAGTGATGGATGCCGGAATGATACCTTGCTTATAGTAGGTGTAATATAAGTATATATATATGTATATATATATATACTGGCGGTAGTGAATCTGTTTACTGAATAGGGGGATTTTTGACCTCCAAAACTGTTTCCAGGTGAATGGAAACTACTATAAGAAGTGTTATCAGTTCTCCATCGGCTTCCGTTAACAACCCTTGGCTAGCTTATATATGGATGTATGTGAGTTGACCGTACACCAGGTCACATACCGAGATATATGAGTAAGACAAGTAATAATAATAGATTCTAGTTATAGTTCATGTCTTGATGCCTGTTTTGGACTCTTATTATGGACTCCTGTATTTTCATGTCATGATTTCCGAGATATATTCCTGTTATGACTTTCATATGATTTGCAACTCTGATTCTATATGCTTGGATATTCGGTGGCATGAGATAAAAGTATATAGATGAGGGTTTCCTTGTTTGGATTATTCCTTCGATGTACTAGTCTCATGGGACCGTGACCTAAGCATATACAATCAATCTTGCTTACAGCTTTACTTGGGATTTCCGGTTTCCTGATGATTATGTTGTACTCGTTTACATATATACTTCATTTGTGTTCTAACCCTCCTGTCTTCTGTACTTGACTCTTGTACTCACCCTTGGCTCGCCACCTGGCTTTTGCATCCTACTCGCCTGGGGAGTTTCACTGACTCCCCTGGATTCTCATGTCCAGGTTTCGGAGCTTGGAGCGTATGGGTTTCCTGTTGCTGCATCAGAGTGGCGCAGCGGTAGCGTGGACCCCGGTTGACCTTTCAGAGCTCCATCCTTCCAGACCCCCTGTGAGTCTCTCGAGTTTTCCTTTTTAAACTCGTGAGTGCCCTTTTTCTATTCGTACTTGTACATTCCTTGTATACATGTATGTGGACACCCTTTTATACTGTTCATATATGTATATCTTTTGTATTCTCGCATTTGCGCATATCTGTGATGTATTATTATTGTAATATTCATCACCTCTGGTGATAACTCTGTGATTGTATATATATATGTGTTGGAATGTATAATGCACCATTTGCTTCCGTACTCTGATTCTTGTCTGTACTGATGCTTAGCGTATATACGGGAGGGTAGTTCTGACCTACGTATATACGTTGCAGTGACGTCCCCGTATCCGTGGAATCGGGGCGTTACAGTTGTTAATATAAAAAAGTGAGCTCGACTGCTCAATGAGTAAATCATACAAGAAATCCAAGAAGTACTATACAAATAATGATACTAAGCATGATTTATTCATCAGGTAATAAATATAAATATGGATAATCAAGAGCTTGATGATACAATAAAAATGAAACATTTGGAATAGTTATTCCAATGATTTTATTCATCAACCGGGAAAGTCCGGTTCACTCAGTTATTTATTTTATTAGCCTTTTGTTATAATATCTCGTATTTCACTGAATGTAGGTATTATCCAGATTCACCTTAACACTTTGTATTTAGAAGTTCACGACGTATTAAATAGTTGTTTCAGTAGCTTTTGTACTCAAGATAGAGTACTATTCATATCAGTACATGTGTATAAATATATCACACAAATACATCTGTAACATGCAATGCATGTATGCACAATTCCTTCTCGACACCTCCCTCACCACCTGCCTCCACTATATATATATATATAAAATATATATATATATATATATATATATATATATATATATATATATATATATAATATATATATATAATAACAATACATTGTCTACCCCACTCTGGTGTCACCCTCCGTAACACGGGTACAACAACTTGTACGCGCCCATCACATATATTCACCTAAATACGTGTCCCGATTTTTCGCTCGTATTTTTTCTTATTATCTCTGTATTCATTTTTCTTTTATTATTATTTTTATTATCATTTGATGTTGGACCCGTATTCGATGGATTCAGAGTCAGACTGAGTCAAACCCGAGACCCGATCTCTTCTATATAGTGATACTTCTTGATTGACCTTCCTGGTATTTGGATTTAACCTGTTTCAGTTTTAAATATTATTTTTCAATTTTTTGATTTTTCACAATTTTCTGGAATTTTTATGAATTATTTTGTGATAATTCATAAATTTGGTATCGACCGATATTCCTGATCGATTCCAGGATTTTAAATTTGTAATCAGTATTGAATTTCTTGAATCTGATTTCATATTGTTCCTCAGTATAATATTTTCTATTTTAGAGAATTTTTGAAAATTTTTCTGAGTTAATCAAATTTGATCGAATATAATTATATTATTTTCTTTTTTTTTCAATTTTCCTATTTCCCTACGTTCTTTTTCTTTTTCCTTTCTCTTTTCTTTTCCCTTCCCCTTTCTTTTTTATTTTTTCCTTTTCATTTCTTTTTCCTTTTTTCTCTTTTCTCTTTTCTTTTTTTCTTTCCTTCTTTTTCTTCTACCACCTTCCATCAACTTCCCCAATTCTTCTTCTTTCTTCTTTCTTCTTTCTTTTTCTTTTTTTTCCTCTTCCTCCCCCTTTAGCCGATGACTCCTTCTCTCCCCCTCCTCTCTCCCCTCCTATTCTCTATCCGATGACTGCTTCTTTTCCCCTCCTCTCTCCCCTCCTATTCTCTATCTCTCACTCCCTATTTTTTCCTCCATGTCTCTTCTCTTTCTCTCTTTGTCTCTTCTCTTTCTCCCACCTACTATTTCTTTCTCTCTCTCTCTCTCTCACCTTCTCTCTTTCCTCTCACAGTTTCCTCTCCTACTCTCTCTCTCTTTCTCTCTCTCATTCCCCTCTTTCTCTCTAGGTCTTTCACCCTCTAAGTCTAGTTCTCTCTCTTCTCTCTATCTTTCTCTCCAATCTTTCTCTCTCTTCGATGCGAGCGTGGTATTCGCGGAGTTACGGGCGTGTACGATGACTTTAGACGAGTATCACTTTTATGTATTGGGCAAGTGCCTTTTTTGTTTTTAGGTGTTTGTGAAAATTGCATATTGTGTATTTTTGTAATTGTGAGCGATTGGATGTGATTGTGGTGATGGGTGTTTTGTATTTGGAGAGCGATATATTTGTGTATTAATGATGGTGTTTTGTATTGGTATCGGTGTTTTGTATCTATGGCGATTGATTGAAATGGTGTAGGCAATTATTTGCATGTGCGTGCATCTGCTGGTAATTTTGGATTTTGTGGATTTGACAGACCCTTCATGGGCGTTAGCCTCCGGGATCTTCTCCAGCTTTCGGGCGTAAACCCTCTGGATTTTCTAGCTTTATCAGGAGCCTAACTACGTCGTTTGGCTGGGAGCCGAGCTTAATTGCATAGCCTCGTCAGACACGACTTAATTATGTTCCCGCTTGGCTTAGTCTTCAGACTTAAACCCTTTGGGTTTTACTAGCTACATTGTGTAGCTGTGAGCCGAACTTAATTGCGTAGCCTAGTCAGGAACGGCTTAGCTATGTTCATGTTTTGCTTAACCTCTAGGCTTAACTGCTCTGCGGTTCTTTTTACTCCGCCTGGTAGGCGAGCTTAGCCTCAGTGTTTTGTCGTGAAACTCACCCGAGCGTAGCTATGTTGTGACGTTAGCAGAGTATTCATACACTGCTTCGTCACATACGACTGGCTCCACCGCTTGCACATTAGTATCTATTACTGCTCCTAACTTGACCCCAGCTTCTGATACAGTCTTCAGACTTAAGCTTCGGGTTCACTACCAGCTCTACCAACAGACGATCTCAGCACTCTGCGCTTTATCAGCTAACTCCATTGCAAGCATGATTGCGCCATATGTCTAGCTCCGCCATGTGCCTAGCATTATACACTGCTAACACGGTCTAGCCATGCTCTAGCCCGGCTTAGCCTCGTCTACTTTGCTTATGTACTTGTCTATCTGTCTGTTTGACTATCCAATCCTGATTGTTTCTGAAAGTACACCTAGAGGGGGGCGAATAAGTGTAATGCTAATCTAAGACAAATGATGCGGATGTTAAAACATAATTGCTAACACACTATGTGTAACCAAGAGTGAGTCTGAATTTCCCGTGAAGGGCTCTGGAACTACTCCTCTAGATTCCCCTAGATTAAAAGTTGAGGTGCTTTTAAAGCTCTCTTGATTCAATACAAGTGTGGGCACACAAACAATATCAAGCATGTATATGACTATGAGCAAGTAATAACAATACAAGATATAAATAGAGAGAGAAAGATGCAAACGGAAACACAAGGATATGTTTCGAGGTTCGAGCCACTGCTCTACGTCCCCGCCTTCACACAGAAGGATTTCAACTATCCACTGTAGAATTTTCCACACAGGGACCTCCATTGAGGAATTACAACTCAACACCGGAGTACACAACTCCTTCTTTCTATATAATTACTTCTACAAAGAGGGAAATACAAAGCAAAGAAAGAAATACACTTGGTGATCACAAAAATCACAAACACTCTCTTGGTGATCTCAAATGATCACAAACTTGTTAAATACCTAAAAATTCTCATAAAACTCTATAAATTCCACAAAATTAAGTTCACGTAAATATTTGAAGTACAAATATGTGTGATCAAAAATCAACACATATTACAAACTATTTGAACTATTTTTGAGGTATAGAAATTAAGCTTTAAACCAAAAACGGTATTTTTAAAACTTAGATTTTGAAATGAAATCTGTTTTCTTCAAAACTTGTATAGATACAAAAATAAGATATTGAAACACTTTTTGAAGCATAGTGTGTAAGGATATAATCTAATACGCATAGTAAATGATATATCTATATTTTTGACATTAAATTCAAAACATAAGTTTTGATAAAAACAAAACTTAAAATACATGACTAGATAAATCAAAATAGGTTTTTCTAAACATATGAAGCATAGATGTATATAGATGAAATCCAATATACATTAAACCATGTAAAAAATTTTTGATTCTATCTATTCATGAAAACTATAGATATGTTTTTGAAAATCCAAAACGGTTAAACAGAAACCAATAAACTTTTAAAGTTGTGTGTGTATACTTGAGCATATCAAAACTAATTATCTTTACATAAGATCTAAATAAAAACTAAAACTAAACAAATTGAAGTCTTCTTATAGATCTTCTTCTTCAAGATGGCTCGATCCAAACTTGATCCAAATGAGCTTGACTCCATCCGAGTACTAGATGTGATCTTGGCGTGCGAGCTCTTGACTTAACACATGTTAGCCTCAAAACTGACTTTGAATTTTTTGTTGAAGCTAAACACCTACTATGATCTTTGATCAATAACTGAAACTGACTAAAAACAAGATCATTATTAACTATAACTACATGAGTTAATCATCATGAAAACTAGAGTGATGGGTCTTTGGGCCAACAATCTCCCCATTTTTGATGATAACAAAACTCATTGAGTTATATATGCATGAATTAAAGATAAGCTTCAAGGAAGCTCTCCCTTAACTCACGCATAGCATAAACAATAAAGATATTCAATGAAAGCTCATAAACAAGACAAGCATAAATGCATAAACAACAAAATTTTAAACATGCATATAACTCTAAATTCTTTCCCCCCTTTTGTCAATTCATCAACAAAGGGGTGAGAATAAACAAGCAATAAAAGATGTATTTGCGATATACATTCATGAAGAGAAGAGACGTTAAATTAGCTCTCCCAGCATACATGCATTACATGAAGAAGGGATGACTAAATCCTAACTCACATAAGCATAATATACAATGTATAGATGGAGATGTTAAGCTCCCCCTGCACATGTGTACCACATAAAGAAGAGAGATCAAGCTCCTCAATATGTAAAACACACTCAACATGAATCTATATATAGAGTAGATGTTAAGATCCCCTTACACATAAGCAATACATATCAAACAAAATTTTGAAAAATTTTGATCACATTTAAAACAAATTTTGAAATTTCTTAAAATCAACAAATAAATTTTGATACTAATTGAAATCAATTAGTAGTTGACAAATATTGATATCACTTGTAGATAAACAAAATTATTAAGATATCACTGGTCCAAGTGCGTCTACTAACGGGCATCATCAGATTCTACTACTAGCTACACTGTTCTTAATTTTTTTCTTATTTTCTTTTTATTTTATTTTTCTTATTACGTTTGGAGAGTTGTTTCGGCAAACTCATGTTGGTTTCCCACTTTGAGTTTGAGAGGGGTGTTAACAGTAGTATTAAATTAGAATTCCTATTACATATTAAGAATAAAGGTTTTCTTATTATTCTTATATTCTTGTAGAATTGTAATAGGATTTCTTCTTATCACTTGTATCCCTATATATATGGGCATTGTCCTCATCAATAGTATGCAATATGAATTCTAATTTAATACTACTCTTAATCTCCGAATTTCATGCACAGGTGAAGGAAAGAAAGAACCTTGGCTTTGTTACTTTGCGCGTTGAACAAGGCGCTGGATGTGAGCCCTGGTAGATGTGATCTGTTTACTACTCAAAAATCAGATTTTTTTTTACATCTGATCTGGCTTCTTTAATGCTCTACGAGACTTCTCTGATGATTAGATTTTTTTAATCTGATCTAGCTATTTTGATGCTTTACAAGCCCTATCTGGTGAGATCTGATCTGTTTACTACTCAAAAATCAGATTTTTACTTCTGATCTGACTTCATTGATACTCTACAAGACTTCTCTAGTGAGATCTGCTCTGTTTGCTGCTCAAAAAATCAGATTTTTACTTCTGATCTAGCTATTTAAAGCTGTCTATGCTACTATCTGGTAACTATGTTACTTATTTCTCTTCAATACTGGTTGTTTACTGCTATTACTAGCTATTTTTCTGGTGATTTTATAACTGGCTGCGATGTCGGTTGTCTCAAGTACTTCATCCTATCTTGTTTTTCCATCTTAGCTTTCTGATGATACTGCGTATATTCTCTCGGATACTGTCTCTGCGCCTTCTGGTGCTCTTACTGTTTAAATATCATAGGACGAGGATGACAGGTTACGTCAGCTCGAGTTCTATCAGACAGGTCATTCATCAACTCATACATGTAGATTTACCAATTGAAGGTGAAACATGAAGTACATTTTGATACAAAAAAATACTAATTGAAATCAATGTATAAGCTTGTAAAGATCCTAATTTATATTTAAAATTAAGTCAAACTTAGCATAAACAGTTTGTGCTTTAAAGAATATGTATGAACATTTTAAGCTAGCACAAGAAATTATATATATGTATGTATGTATGATCACTCTAAATATCAATATGAAATTTGAAGCATACATTTTAAACTAGCACAAGAAATTACATACTTGTATTTATTCTATCTCATTGTGCACTCAAACTCAAGAATTGATTTGATGGTGGTCCAAAATAGTGAAGCCCAACCCACCTTGGGGATTAATTGATCACCTTTGGGGGCTGAAAACAACTGGTGTTGGCCGTTACCGTTTATCGCCTGTCGTCAGTGGGTTTACTGACGTGTGTTTGTATCTGTGTGCGCGCTTGTTGTGCTCTAATATTGAGTTTCTGTGGTTTAAGGAAGCATGAGAGAGTGGTAGGGCCCATTGTGGGTGTTGATGGTGCACCCCCGTTCGAGAGCATGATTCATGAGAATGGACCCATTTAGTGGGAGGTTGGATTGCCATGGGGCTCCAAAAAACAGCTAGGTCTCCACTACATGATTTGTCGTAACTGTCCGTAATTCGTAGTTGTAATTGGTAAAGTCTTTTACAATTGTAAATGAGTTACATGTATGTAAATTTTACGGTGTTTGGTTGGTAATATAAAATTCTAAAGTGGGAAGTGTATTGTACTTTACGGTATTTGGTTGTCGTAATATATAAGTCGTAAGTGAAAAAGTTGACCACAAATTAACTATTTGGTGATTTTAAAAGTTTTAATACTGCAAATAAATATAAAAAAGTTAAATATTAAAAATTTTAAATATTAATATAAAAAAATATTACCAATTTGTATGACCACAAAATTAACTGTAACTGGACTGTAAGTGAGTGGTAACTGGGTTGCAAGTGAGTGTTAGTTGAGTTACGTAAGTCTTTTACGAATTACGGTCCAAACAAATGCCGTAGTTGTAACTGGGTAGTAAGTCATTTACGAATTACGGAGTTTTACGTGAAACAAACGGCCCCGATATTGCAAGAATTCATACCATCAACAAAAAGAAAATGCTTTTCTTTTAAATTTTTTGAATTTACAAGATTGAGTCATTTCGCCGTTTTGTGAAAGAGAATCAAAAATATTTTTTCATGATTACTTGAAGAAAATTACTTACGAGCTAATACGTTTTAAAAGTGAGTTTATGTAATTTTAGCCTTCACAAATATTCAAATAGGTAAATAAGTAGTCATAGTTTCTTTTGCTGAAAAACCCCTTGATTCTACGCCATATTGCATGCTAAAAATAATCTAATGTGATGTACCTAATAGTGTGAATCTACAATGAAATCTAAGAAATCTGCCACCTCCCCGTGGAAAACAAGTCAAGATGGTTAAGAGATAATCTGAAGTTGCATAAAATGTGAAGAAAGTAACTTATTTTTTAAGTTCTTTTTATTTAGAAATAGATTTTTACTTCTAAAATATTGCTACATTCACCTATTTTGTTCCATAATTTCAAAATTTATTCACTATAGTCTCATCAGCGTCAGCATAAATTGATTCTTCTAATCATCACTTCTTTATAAATTTTCATTTCATCTTTTATTCTTACACATCGCCTTCAACGTTGTTCTCCCCTCAACCGTGAACCTGACGCAGAGTAATTCGCGGGTCGACCTACGTGATCGGGTCGCCGTGGGGGTTGAAAGGGGGGCGGGGAGACCCCGGACCAAATTTTCTTGAGATAGACCTTTTGCACATCTCGTTTGCTCGTGCTCGCGATGAGTTTCGTTTGAGTTTGTGATCAGTGTGGTGTTTAAATCTGAAAAAATTAGGGATCATTCGATGCCGTTGAATAGGTGTCTGCTAATAATGTGGATGCTAATATGAGGACTGCGACTCATGATCGCAATCCTATGTGAGGACTGCGACTATGTTTGCAGTCCTTTATTAGAAGACTGCGACTATGGTCACAGTCCTTTTATTAATTGAAAATTAGGGCATTTTGTAAAGACTGTGATCATTGCCGCAGTCCCAATATAGGTTGGACAATAGTATTTTTGTGAAGACTGTCATCATGGTTGCAATCCTAAAAACTAGGGCATTTTTATAAGGACTGTAATTACAAAAATAGGTACCAACGGTCCACATTTTCAAAGCAACCGCTTTTTTGAAGCGATTACTACGGGGCATTTGTGTCTTTCGCTACTGAGAAGCGTTTTTGTACTTGACACGTGGATGCACCTGATTAGTTTGAAAAAGAGCTGGCTGAAGTGAACAAAATTATGAAGCTAATTTTTTTCTAAAGATTTAACATAGAGGACTGCAGTGAAATCTCTCTTTTTACTGGTGTTCGGTCATTCATGTCTGAAAATGCCTCTTACACCGCAAATAGCCACGTAAAATGTTCAAATAAGATGCTCAAAAACTCTGAAGTGCTATAATGTTGTAGACTAGATTTCAAAAACCTTAGAACTCTTGTGCAAATAAACAACTCCTGAATGAAATCGATTGCATAAAATTAATGTATATATGCAAGTAAATTGAAAGTTAATATCGGTAAATTCTGATTCCGTTGTGAAATGCAGGCCTGGTTTTGATAAGTCATTGGTTCAAGTGGGAGTGGAATCGGATTGAATTCGAATTGAATACTAATGTGTTCGTATTTGATTTGATTTAAAATCTTCGAATTTGAATATGTGCATTACCGTCCGATTTCGGATTCGCGCGTTACCATCCAAATTCGAATTTCCTCTTTCGAATTCGAATGGAACTCAAATTTTTTTCAGATGTTAAAATTTTCTTGCATTCTGTATATTTAATATTTGAATATATTCAATATTTGAATAGTTTGAAAATTAATTAATTTATTTACTTTAATTTTATTGACAATATTGTAATTATATTCAAGAGTCACACATCTTGAATGGGAGAAAGAGAACTAAAATATAAATTTTTAGACTTACTTCTGACTTTTCAGTTTCATATAAATATTTTACATAAAATTTCTTTTTTAAATTTAATAATTAAAAAATATTACGAGACAAAATGCAAGAATATCTATATATGTAATATTATATTTTATAAGTAGTTAAGTACACATGTATTAAACGAATAGTTCAACGAACAAACGATAGTACACTAAAATGCTCAAATTTGATTCGTTTAAATTACGAATAATAAAAAATATTTGTTCATGTTTAAACGAGCAAGTCGAACTGTCGAATAATTAACTTACTATTTCCACTCCTACAGGTTCAAGACCGGAATAAAGTCTTTTTCGTTAAAAGAAATAGTAATAACTAAGGTAGAGGTTATTCTGTAATAAAAAAATTCATTTTTTTATTTTGTTGATTCAATTAAAAAAAAAAACTATATCCGCTTCCTAGCGAGGGCATTTCAGGAACAAAGTACCCCATGAACACAGTCGCCATGGACAGACGCTATAAAGCTACAAAGCCTCAAAGCCTTGTGCGTAGAAAAAGTACGAGACAAACGAAGAAGCAAAGAATAGTTTGTAGAAAAAAAGAAAGAAAAAAGATGAATTCGTAGAGAGAAACATAGAGAGAGAGAGAGAGAGAGAGAGATGATGATGATTGGAGTACCCAAAAGTTCTCTGCAAACAGGGAGCCCTTTTGGGCAACTGCACCAGCACAGCTCTGCCTAATTTTGCCTACCCACATTCTCCCTCTCTTCCCAGACTACCCCTCCCCCAACCTTCTTTAATGGCGGCTGTGAGCGGGTTCTGAATTCGCAAACACGCGTCCTCGCTGTTGCTGAGGCCTTCCGTGGACTGGTCTTCCTTCTTTTTGCCTTCTCAATTGGAAGAAGTTGAAAAGATTGGATTTTTGGGGATTTTCGTTAATTTTTGGAAGAAGAAAGAAGGTGTTTGTTGAGAGTTGTTCATCAGTGCATATTGTGGATTTCAGGTGGGATTTTTTTTTTATTTGGCCTCAATTTGGAAATTCATTTGAAGGAGAATTGATCCCTTGCTTTTGCTTTCAAGGGGTGGGCCACTGCTGCTGCTCAAAGCTTTGTAGATTGTGAATGCTTTTTGTCTGATTGAAAGCAAGGAGTTGGGTTCAGTTTGGAAGAAAAATTTATGATTCCTTTCCTCAAGAGAGAACAAAACACAGCTCAAATTACTTAGTTTATCCGTCGAAGAGGCGAAAATTTAGTTGATTTCAGGTATCTCTTCACATATTTTACTTAATTTTTTCCTTTAAAAGGTTATCTGATTAATCTCTGTTTTGTTGTTAGTTGCAATGGCTTGGGCTGAATTGACTTAAATTGTCTCCGTCAGTTTATGGGTTTAAGATTTTATAATTGTGTACAAAAGAAATAAATAAAGAAGATTGAAGGATTTGATTGTAAAGGAATTTGGCTTGAAGGTCAATGGTACTCACAGGTGACTAATGGAAATGTAATTTTTTTTAAAACAGTTAGTTCCATTAAATTTTGTTTCTCTCTGTGATATCTCCTGGGGTATTTCATTTTATTTAGAGGATTTGGCTCAACAACCTTGCCCCCATATTAGTGGTGAATTTGAAGCTGATTGTAGTTTTTTTTTTTTTAATTTTCAGAGGAGAAGGGGAAAAAAAAAAAAGTAAAATTGGAATTGGTAGACACTTAAAATTCTTTTGGAAACTGTAGTTTAATGGCAAATATTATCAATTCTCAATGGAAAATAATAAGAAATGGGTTCATCAACATTTACTCCATTTCCAAAGTATGAGCTACATAAATTAGAGTGCATGCTTGGGTAATTGCTACATAATTCACCTTGGATATACTTCGTCTCCTCCCTCTTCAAGATGATTCTTTCTCTTGAAGCACATTCTGTTTATATTTGTTTAGCTGCTGTATTTTGTATTGCTATATTCTATTGATGCAAGGAGCTGGTTACTATGTTCTTATTATATGATTTCTTTCAATTTATTAGACTTCTTCTTTGTGAGGAGAATTTCTCTACCAAATGGCAGGAATTAGAGACCCATTCATCCATTATGGCAAAGAGATTTCTCAAACAGCCTACACCCGCAGAAAGTGAAGGCGCAGGCTGTCTGTCGGGTTTCATTAGCATCTTCGACTTCCGTGTAGGTCACTATTCTCAGAAATTGCTCGCTGATAGAAAGCGTGGGGTTAGTAGAGACCTCGGTAAGAAATCATTTCTTTTAAAAAAAAAAATTGTGATTTTAATAGTAACTTTTGAAGTTTTAATTTTCCTCGCTAGACCATACATGGATTTTATTTTCAAAGGCCTAATTTGGCAACAGAGTTTCTCAAACTGGGGTTTCATTTAAGTTCAAATGAAACCAAGGTTTGTACTCATACAAACCCCAGTTTCTGAAACTCCACTGAGATTGGAGTTTCACAAACCCCAATTTTATAAGGGTTGGAAGCCTCCAAACCCTGGTTTCCCAAACTCCATTTTGGTTCCCAAACAAGGCCCAGTTTCAGTAACCTTGTTATGAACCCCAAATTCTCCCAAACCTTATTTTGGGAAACTAAACCTTGTTTCCAAACGAGGCCTAGGAGATTATGTTATTGTATTCGTGCATCTCTTTTAGTGTTCCTGTGTCCTTTTGTTCTTGACCTGTTTAAATTCCTTCTCTAAGCCATGTATAGATCGATATAGTTCATGCACGATATAGTTCTCTATTTTTCACACACCATGAGAAATAGTTTTAACTTTTACACCCAATTCTGATACCAAAAATAGATATAAGAAAAGTAATGTTCTCCATAGAGAGCAGCAAAACACTGGACCACCAATGAGTACATTCTGCACTCTCCCTGTAACCTTTACCAACCTTATAATTGCACTCAATTACACACCATTCACACTATTTCTCTTTCAAAATTAACTAAGATATACCAATGTCAGCTTCTTTTTGTCTTTTTTGTTCAGATTAAGTTTATTTGGTTGCTTGTAATCTATTTATCATTGTTATCTATTGCACATTGTTAATTTTTTAGCATGCCACAACCACACACGATTTCATAAAACTAAGTATCTTTAGTTTCTCCCATTTTACTGACAAGATCACAAGCCTCTTATGCTTTAGGTAGTGACAATTAGAGAGATTGTTTCTATATGAGTTTGAATGAGAAAGACATAAGAGATCAATTATTGTGAGTCAAGCAATTCAGGTATCAGGTAAAGAAAAAGAAATTTATGACATAAGAGATTAGTTACTCTAGAGCACAAACTATGGCCATGGTCATTAAGGCTTTTCCCAACTATTTGTCTTATGATCCTTCTTTGACTAGCTTGTTCAATTTGGGTCTCATGACTAGATGCAAAAAGTTAGGATCTTACTGTTTTATTTTTCTCTGAAAATTCACCATTTTTTTGGGTCTATGTCTATCTTTAGTTGATTTAATAGAATGACGATTGTGATTCATTTGTTGAAGCTTTTTGGTTTCTCAATAGATATTTGGTCCCTTAATGAAGTGCTGGTTCATCTTTTTCAGCAATTGGATATTCAAGGAAAAACTCGATTTCCCAAGCAATTTAGAGATAAAACTTGAAGACATCGATATAAGTTTACACAAGGTATGTTGACATCTTTGCACAGGATTTCATGCTTCTATGAACTTGTTCTCTCTTAGTTATGCTTGCTTGTTTAATTTCTGATGCAAAATTAGTTAGTGTGTTATCATGTGAAATTCATCATGTTTAATCATATATGTTCATTAGGTTGAAAATGCTGGTATGTTGGTTTTCATGTCAACTGCTTTAACATTAGAGTTATTGCTGCTTCTTTTTTTAGGGAAAACTTTCAGCCGTTTTTTTTTCCTGCGGGGCTTGGCCAGCAGGCTCGAACCCGCGGGACATTAGATTTATTGCTAAATAGGGGGAACTTGTACAACTGGTAAGAGCGCCAACTTGTCATAGGAGAGGTCACAAGCTTAAGATGCAACTAGAGATCTATTGTTTAGAGGAATTTTCTCACAGTATAGGAGAAATGTGCTTTATCCACCTTCTAACTCAAAAGAGAGACGATAGACATGTGAACAAACATATGTGTATAAGATAAGCTACCACATCTTGTCAAATATCTGGTTAACTTGACTAATCTGAAAGAGCAATGAGAACTCAAAAGAGGATATCATTGTATCACTGTTCAACACTTGTAGTTCAAAATGTGCCTATAATAAATAATGCAACATCAATTGTTAACAATGTTCTAAAAACTTTTGGATATTGGAAATTATTCTAGAAATGCCTAGCGCCATCATGGAAGAGAATTGAACTGTTATTAATTGCTTTTGTATTGTATAACCAAAATGTGGTCTATAATTTATATTTATTTATTTCAGGATGGTGATGAAAGCAGATCTAAAAGGGATAATTCGGGCATGATGAGTGTTAAGACACTCATGGAGGAAGAGATGTCCAAGATACATAATACAAAAATCCAGAATAATCAACTTGAGCGGTCACAATCTGAATCCAAACTTGGGATCCATATCAAAGAAAAGAAAAACAAGAAAAACAAGAAGTGCAGTGTAGCCGCAGATCAACATCTTAATGATTTGAGATGCTCTTCAAATTTGAACTTTGGTCAGTCTAACTCTACAAATCCAACTGAAAGATCTCATGTAGCCTACGACTTAGCAGCATTTATGGTTCAGTTTTACTCCTGTCCTCTATCAGAAAGTATTGTTCACAGGAAGAAAATCCATCTTGATGAGACTGATTCCCAGTTTTCTGAAAGTATTTTACCATTCTGAAGGCGCTGAATGAGATAGCCAAAGTTTTTTTAAATCAGAAGCTTGTAGATTCAAAAGAGCTCATCAGCAATGTGGAAGTCCAATCCAGAGAGTTCATCGATGCATTAGAGATATTGAGTTCAAACAAGGAATTGTTAGTAAAGCTAATTCAGGACCCAAATTTGCCTCTCTTGAAGCATATTCAAGACATTCAAGATGCTCTGGTTGAGTGTAAAGTTTCAGGAGAAGAGACTAGCACTTCAGATCAACCTGAGGACGCTATTAGAAATGAACTATTTCAGAAGCATCATAAACTTTTCAGAAAGAAGGATAAACCCAAGGGAAGTGATAGTTCTCAGGATATAAGCAAAATAGTTGTTTTGAAGCCCATCCCAGCAGGTATCCAAAATAGTTCTGTCACACAAACTCTGACCTCTTCACCTCTTTCAGATCATAACTTGAAACACCAAGAAGAAGGTGAAAGAACTAAGTCCTATTTTTCTTTTAAAGGAATTAAAAGAAGGTTGAAACATGTCATGGGTGAGAACAGAAAGGGACGACACCCGATTTCCATGGATGGTGTACTTGATAGAATTCCATATGGGTTCAAAGGTTCCGAAACCAGGAAACATCTAACTGAGATGGTAGCTGTCGTAGATGAAAAGAATAGTTCACCAACTGTCTCAAAATCGGTAGATTATCTTCCAGAATACAACTTATTGTCTCCTAGATTTAGTCCAGGAAAGGACAAGGAACTTTTATTGTCGCCTCGAAAGATAATACTTTCTCCATCACGGCAGCTCGATCGAGAAAGGTCTATGGACTCTTTAAGCCCATTGCGACAGAATTTAGATCAAAATGCTGGGACACAATTAACTGAGTCAAACCAAGAGTGCACTTCAGAAGAATTGAAGAGAAAGGTGTAGTATTTTTATTTTTATTTTTATTTTCTAGTCAACTGCATTGGAAGCTATCTTGAACACCTCCTAAACAAACTGGTGCTTAGCTTTATATAAAATGTGTTGACAGGAGTATAGAAATTGTAGAAACATTAGACATCAATTCCTTGGAAGAACATGATGATTTGAATATACGCCCAGAATCAATTGGCAATGAACCCGGTATTATATGTGAAGGATGTGAGAAAAAAGGACCATATGCACTTTTAGAGATGGTAAGCACATTATTATTTCTAGATGTATGCATATTTCTTTATCCATCCTTTATCATTTCTGTTATTTATAATGATTAATAAGTACTCAACCTTCTTAACTTTTCCCAGGAGACACCAGATGACAAACGGCAATTGATGATCCCATCTTTATTGATCTCACCCAGCTTTTTGCACGAAGAAAAATTAGAAAATCCTGGTGACACCCTGGAAAAACCTGAACGGCCAAGTCCAGTATCTGTTCTGGAACCATTCTTCTTGGAAGACATCACCAGCACAGGAAGCACAACATCTGATCATGGTAAATATATTTATGGAAATTGTCTTAATCCGATACCTATATCAGACACGTATGTAAGGGTGCAGTAATAGGCTACATTTATCATGATATACATAACTGTTCAAACTTTAATTTAGCTATAGTTATCATTGTGTCTGGGCTTCTGACTCCAGCAATGTTTTTTTTCGGGACTTCTGTATTGGTTATGCTACTGCTTGCTTCGGTTATTTCTATCCCTAATATGCAAGTAGTTAGCGCTAGGTTAATGAGTTAGCCTGTTACTAGAAGTACTTCTACTATTATTCAATTATTACATGAATGGTATATATTAATATATAATTTATACGGACTCTTAAAGCAAATAATCTCCTCCCTTTTTCTTCATGCAGCGGTATATTCAGCATTAAAAACATGAATCTATTTAAATCTATGTAACCCATCCTTCTACTATCTAAAACTTATTATATTCAAATTTTAGAAACCTAATGTATCTATTCATATTCAAACAAACCACCCAATTCTAAACACTCAATTATGTCTTCTCTTTTTTTATACACACACATAGGTATAAACTTGGGTACATGCAGAAGGATTCGAGCCTGAATCCTTCCCACTCAAACTCAATCCCACGACATTCAAGTACAAAATCCACTCCGTTGAAGTTGATCTATATTGACTAAAAATCAAAATCAAGTGTTTTGAATACTATTTGCCCATCCATCAAGTAGGCGCAAAATGGACGGCCGAAAAATAGCATTTTACATAGATATATGACTTTAGACATATAAATTCTCGATCCGACCATTGATCATGATCTAAACATTAAAAAACCCTTAGATCATGATCAAATGGTCGGATCGAGAATTTATATGTCTAAAGTCCTATATCTATGTAAAATGTTATTTTCGGCCATTCATTTTGCGCCTATTTGATGGATGGGCAAAAAGTATTCAAACACTTGATTTTTGGTCTTTAATTACTTTAAACAATATAGATAAACTTCAACGGAGTGGATCTTGTATTTGAATGACGTGGATTGAGTTTGAGTGGGAAGGATTCGAGCTCAAATCCTTCTGCATATATCCAAGTCTATCCTTATATATATATATATATATATATATATATATATATATATATATATATATATATATATAGAGAGAGAGAGAGAGAGAGAGAGAGAGAGAGAGAGAGAGACTGAGACTTGTGTCATAGCGGAAGGATTCGAGGCCAAATTCTTTTCACTCAAAATACAACCCTACTACATTCGAATACAAATCCATTCCGTTGAAGTTGGTCTATATTAATTTGAAGTATCTATAAACAAAAAATCAAGTATTTAAATATTTTTTGCCCATGCATCAAGTAGGGAAAAAACGGACGGCATAAATAGTGAGTTGGTTAGTTAACGGTGTAGAATATTTGAAACTTAACAAAAATTGGTTTGTAGGGGTTTTTAAATGTTTAGATCATGATCAAATGGCCCGATCGAGAATTTGTATGTCTAAAGACAGATCTAACCAATTCACTACTTTCCGCCGTCCATTTTGCGCCGCTTGATGGATGGGCAAAAAGTATTCAAAACACTTGATTTGTTATTTTTAGTTACTTCAAATAATATAGATCAACTTCAATGGAGTGGATTTTGTATTTGAATGTTGGATGTTGGTATTTGAGTGGGAAGGATTCGGGCTCGAATCCTTCCAGAATGACACAAGTCTCTCTCTCTCTCTATATATATATATATATATATATATATATATATATATATATATATATATATATATATTATATATATATATATATATATATATATATATAACGCTACTATTAAAACTAGAAAGACATGTTTGAATAGAATATGAAATTTCTCAAATAAATAAATTAAATATATAAAATAAAATCATCAAATCATATGTTCAAATCTAGTATCTTGATGTAATATATATCTAAAACCAACAATTTTAAATATCATTCAAAAATAAAAATAAAATATAAAGTAAAAGCTACATGTGCTGGAATTTGAATTTGACCCACATTAAGAACTATGCAAACATAATTTTTATGCATAGTCATTATTGTAAATATTTGTGTTAATCTAAAATTTTTGAAGCATTACACTTTTTCCCTCTCAATTTTTTCTGTTTTAGTTAGAATTGCCTGTCAATCAGGATTTTGTCCGCTAGTTCTGAAGCCAGAGAGATCTCACAACCTCAAATCCAAGGCTAGTTTGATATATATTGGCAATATAGTATCAAGCTTTGAGGCACCCGATACAATATTAACTCTATAATATCGGCCAATATCGAGGCTGATTTTGTCGATATTGACCACTAATATTAACGATATTGATAGTAAAAATCATTGGCCTATACTGATATCGATTTCGAGTTTTCAAACCATGCTCAAATCTTTATCAAATATAAAATTCTTCTCATTAATCTTTCTTCTAAAAAGTAAAGGTTTCCAGAAAGTCTCTATCCTTTTTGAATATTTTTATTTCAATCTACTATGTTTTAGCTTTTCTCTTGGGTTCATGGTGATCGACAACGTAGGCTATTCATTTGCTTCGTCAACTTATAAAGTGATTTCGAGAGAGAAATTTGCATATGGTCTTTATTGATTTAGAAAAAGCTTATGATAAGGTGCCAAGAGAGGTATTATGGTGGACATTGATGAAAAGAGTTCCCATCAAATATATTGACATAATTAAGAATATGTACGATGGAGTAGTGGCAATGTCAGAACGTGTGAAGGCATAACAAGTGACTTTTCTATCACAATTAGATTGCATCAAGGATCTACATTGAGTCCATTCTTATTTGTCACAGTGATGGATGAGCTTACTAGAGCTATTCAGGATAAGATACCGTGGCGTATGCTATTTGCTGATGATATTATCCTAGTCGATGAGACGAGAGCTGGGGTAAATGTCAAATTGGAGTTATGAAGACAAACTCTAGAATCTCGAGGTTTTAGATTAAGTAGGGCCAAAACAGAGTATATGGAGTGTAAATTCAGTAAACAGGAAATTCGAGATTATGTTATTGTGAGACTAGTGGACAAAAAATACCGATGAGCAGTCATTTTAAGCACCTGAGTTCTATTATCCAAAAGGATGGGAAGATGGATAGTGATGTCAACCATAGGATCCAAGTCGGCTGGTTAAAATGGAGGAGCGCAATAGGAGTTTTAAGTGATTGTAACGTTCCATTATGGCTGAAGGAAAAGTTTTCTCGGACTGCTATTAGGCCAGCTTTATTATATGGCACAAATGTTAGGCTATAAAGAGATATCATGCCCAGAAGATGAGTGTAGCAGAGATGCACATGCTTCGTTGGATGTGTGGTAAGACGCGGAGAGATAAGGTGAGAAATGAGGATATTCGTACTAAGATAGGTGTAGCCTCTATAGAAGAGAAGATGAGAGAAAATTGCCTACGATGGTTTGGTCATGTGCGACGTAGACCTACAGATGCGCCAGTCGACGATTAGATCGTATCAATTTAGAGCAAGTTAAAAGAGCACATGAGAGACTGAAGAAAACATGGATGGAGGTAATACGACAAGATATAGAGGTAAAGGTCTTAGTGAAGGCATATTGCTCGATAGGAATGAGTGGCGAAGCTGATCCATGTGCCCGATCCGGCGTAATTCTCTTTGGTTCATGTAGCCTATCCCAAATACTTGGGACAAATGGCTTAGTTGTTGTTGTTGTTGTTGTTCTCTACTAGTAGATACTCAAAACTGTCTCCACAAAATTATATTTACTTTAACATTATCCACTTTATGGGTGAATTTATTGGATAAACATTTTAATTTATCATAACTTTATTAATTTTTATCTTTCTTATATATATGCTATGCAGATAAGAGTTTAATCTATTTTAACTTTTAAACTTTTATGTCTCTAATGTCTCTAGTTAATCACACCCTTCCTATTTTCCAAATGACCGCGAATAACTAGAATTGTATTTTTTCGAGAAAGGATGGAGTATGCCTGCCTCTTTCTTTAAAGAGGTGATGATGAGAAAACATACCCCCCCCCCCCCCCCCCCCACCAACCCCGGGAAAAAAAAAAGCACCCCCACGCCCAAACAGCACAACACACAACAGAAATTACACTACTTTGACAAAAAACAGAAACATCTCCCGAAACGAAAGTAACAACAAATAAAAACTAAACTATAATTCTTCTCCTAGATAAGATCCTCCAACAAAATAACGCTAGAAAAGAGGATACACAGCATACAGAACTGCAAGTCAGTCCACCAGCTGCGTGTTAGAATTGTATTTTATATATGATAAAAATAGTATATTAGGCTATTAACTATTTTTTTGTATTTTATATATGATAAAATAGTTACATAATAGTAATCTAATATACATATATCATAATTGTTACTCCGTGATTCTTTCTTTCGTTTCCTTATGATGTTCTTACACGTTCCGCCGTATGCTAGTATTATGATTAAAAATGTCTACTACATAAATCCTTACTTTCCTCTAATTGTACAGGATGAACTACGAGATTGGTATGATCAAGAGTGCAACCATTTAAGCCATAAATTTTCACACATTGAAAAAGCATGTTGATGAATATTACCATATTGTGCTTTATTTGCAAACAGTATAACAAATTATCTTTTGCTTTTGCCTCTCATAAATCATGACATTTGTTGTTATTGTATCAGTTTCAGTTGACTTGCACGTACAAGCTCAGCAAATAGATTATCAAGAGCATGATGGTTCAACAGTTGTTCTAAGCTCATCAGATTTTGAAGGGAGGCGTATGAGTTATTTCGATGAGGAGGACATTTATGGTTTCGTAACAACACTATTACAGGCCTCAGGCATGAATTGCTACGAGATTTTAGAGGAATCCGATCAGTTTCTTGACCCATCACTGTTAGAAGCAGGAATCTTGCATTGTCTACCTGATGATCCAAAGCTTCTCTGTGATTGTATAAATGAAGTGTTACTGGAGACCCAGAAGAGACGATTCGAGTGCACCCCCTGGTTTCTCTCATCAAACCCGGTAGCCAAGTGATCCTGAGAGGATTGGACCTTATTGAAGAAGTTTGCGAAGGCATCCATCGGCATCTTCAACTATCGCAATTCACATTAGATCATATTGTTACCAAAGACATTAACAGTAGTAGTTGGATGGACCATCAGGCTGAAATCGAAGCCATTATTATAGAAACGGCTGACGAAATTCTTGAAGAAATAATTGACGAAACCATATTGAAGTAGGAGGTTTATAATTCTTGCATTCTCTTAGAAATGTAGATACGAAGATTTTTCAGTATAGCCATGTTACAGAGGTTGTGCCTTTAGGGTGGAGTTTGATTGTGGTGTTTTCAGGCATGCTGGAACTTTTGTAGGCTGTTTTCAAGGAATCAATTAGCGTATTGCACCCAAAATAATGAATGATGCTTGTGCAGTTAAAAGAACCTTTGACAGAGCTTTTTCTGTATGGTTTGTGCTAGATCAGCTGTATATATTGTAGGAGTAAATTCTCAGAAGGAATTTGTCTACGTTTCAAATTATAATCTGGGCCTAAGAGAGAGTAAAAAAGCAATCACGAAGACTCAGATTTTACATGGAAACCCAATTTGGGAAGCCACGGGGAGGAGAGGGAGAATTCACTATTTTCAGAGTACAATGAATTATATAGAGATGACTCTATTCTTTTTGCTAGATATCTCTCAATCTCAGAATGTCTTCTTTCTTTGTCCCCTCTAAATATCTTATATGCTTGGGAGTTTCTGTTGATAGTGTGAGTCATGCGGCATTCAATAACCGCATGATCTACACGTTGTGATCCATTGCAACGGCCAGGATTGTGCTCTTGATTGTGAGAATGATATATGTTGCTTTCTGTAACTGCTCGCGTTGAAATAGAGATCATGGACTACGTTTGAAATATGAACTGACCTGGTGGCATAATGAACTCCATAAATATAGACGGGAGTTGATGGAGCCAGTCGCAGAGATTGTTTTGCTCAAGTCGGAAGAGCTGACTTCGGGAGAATGAACACCCTCGGGACAATTATTGTCCTCAGGAGAAGGGAATGGTCTTGGGAATGTTCTGAATGCTGCTCTTGCTCGAAGGTTTTTCCTTGTGAGTGTCTTTGGAAAATTCTGATGGCGGAAGACACGTGTCTTGTCCTAGCGTGGGTCAGATTTTGACGACTACAAATGCCTCCCCCCCCCCCCCCCCCCCCTCATTTTTCTTCTAACTCTGAAGGGAAATAGTGGAGCAGAATAAGTATGTCCTGGCTCGGAAAGTAGAGGCGTCGCTTGCAATTTGAAGTATTATGGGCCCTCTTTGGAAACTGGTGAAAAAAAACTGGGTAATTAATGACCCAAGTCTCAACTTTGTAATGGAGGAGATCGTGTGGCAGGATTGAATCAAATCCGGTTGATTTGACATGCTGAAAAATCTGGGATTCAAGTCGTCCTACAGATGTAAAAGTTTTGAATTCGAGGTGGTTCAGCTTCAATGTCTATAAATGGGGAGTATTCTGGAAGCAGGAAGCCCATCTTTAGAAGGTTTTCTCTGCCTCCTGATATTTCTTGTCTTGGTGTCTGGTGGATTGAATTGTTCGTTCTTCACTCAATGGAAGAAGGAGATGGAGAGGATGCCAATAATGAAGATGGTGATTGCGTCGCATCGGCCCCCTTGTCATGTAATTTACGTTCTCGTGATGGCCTGGTCATGGAATTTCGGTTCTCATGACAAGGTCCTACCGCTAGGGAGAAATAGATTGGACTCAAGTTCTTACTTGATGTGCTCAAACATGCCTTCCCCTAGTGGCGGGTGCGGACGGAGTGAGGTTTTGCTCGGTTGCGATGGTGTTGGATCATGATCCCATCGCCGCTGTCCACATCTTGGACTCTTCGCTCCGGACTGGGTCTCGTGGTCCTCGCACTAGGAGACTCTTTTTCTTAAGGTGAGGCCCGGGAAGGAAACAATGGTGGATGACCTGCGATGATAAGGCGCCCCTGCTTTAGAGACTCCAGGTACTTGTTCGGGATAGAGGGACCGTGATGTGACGCCATCACATTCTTACACGTTCTAAACGGGATTGTATCACTTCATTGGAGGCGTGCTCTACAAGAGGAGAAAGAGGTGGTTCTCTATTTAGGAACCTCCTATTTTGTGCAGAAACCTCCTTAGCGTCCTTCGGGGGCTGTGGATGGTGGCGTGAATAATAGAAGTGCACCTGCATGAAGTGTTCCCCAATTGGGGATTGTTGTTTGCTTCAACATCACAGACTTTGGTGAGTCTGAGTCTGGGTATGTTTATCTGTATTTCTTTTTCAAAAAAGCAAACACAAACATGTAATAGATCTCGTATCACTCTTGCAAGATGTGACAGAGTATGTAATTGAATGGACATAATCGGCAAATTTTGTAATGAAAGTGATTTTGGAATAGAAATGGAAATGTGTGTTTAGGTCTTGCCAGATTTGCCTTTATTTGTTTTGTTTGGCAGCGTATGTATGCATGTACTCATCTGCCTGTAGGTTCAGATGAAGGAAGCCTGTAGGCTTGTGCGGGTTCCGACACCACGCTATGGGGCGGGTTCCGACACCACACTATTGGGCGGGTTCTGACACCGCTCTATGGCTGGTTTTGACACCATGCTATGGACTTCGGTGGGAAAAATCCCATCTCGGTGCGGGTTCTGACATCGCGCTATGGATACCGAGTGGAAAAATCCCGCAAAGGGGGATCTCGGTTCTCATAAAAAGGCCGAGGTTAATCTGCGTTAACGAGGGGACACATCCCATCTAGAAGGCTCAAAATTTTGCCGGGGGAAATCTTACTCTCGGGGGCAGGCAAGTTGCAAGAAAAGTTAGTATGCACATACAAACACGCATTGAGGCAAGTGAATTAAGTGTTAAAATGCAAATGTGGATAAAACCGGTTACATGAGCTTAGTTTAATGGATTCATGTGACTAGTAAATCGAGGGATAATTCAGACAGGAAACAATCATATATATAATTTGTCTTATGTCACCATTTCCCGAGCTAATACAACCCGGGTTACCCTAAGACAAATCAAGCATGCTCAAAAACTTTTAAAGTCATACTTGTAGTCCTTGAATTTGAAAGGTTGTCCTTAATGTCATATCTTCAGAAAATTATTCGATGTACGATCACGCGAGGTCGGTATGTCGAAAACCCTCATGAATATACCTAATCCCGCGTATGACCATGGTATGGTAGTATCTGCAGGAAAATTGGTCTAAGGTGAGGGAAATCCCAGCAGCAGATTGGATGCGTCTGTCCAAGATAGGGGTCCCTACCCGGTTGACGATCCGGTACCTCCAACGTGAGAGCAAGCTGAACAACGGAGTTGTCCTCTCGTGCGGGAGATATCCTGTCAACGGAGCTGTCTCCCCAGTGGGAAAATCCTACAAACGAATATGTATGTACGTATTCATCCGCCTGTAGGTTCAGATAAGGGGAACCCATAGGCCTGCCTGCTCCAAGTGAGGAAAGTCCTATCAGTGGAACAAATAGGGCTCTGAGAGGGGGAAATCGCTACAGTAGAGTGGGGACTCCGAGTGAGAAAAGTCCCACAACGGGCGGGTTTCGACACCGCACTATGGAGCGGATTTTGACCGCGCTATGGATACCGAGTGGGGGAAATTCCATCTCGGTGCGGGTTCTGATGCCATGCTATGAAGCGGGTTCCGACACCACGCTATAGGTTCTGACACCACGCTATCGGTACCGGTGGGGGTAATCTCATCTTGGTGCAGGTTCTGACACTGCGCTATGGAGCGGGTTTCGACACCATGCAATGGATACCGAGTGAGGGAAATCCCATCTTGGTGCGGGTTCTGACGCCGCGTTATGGAGGGATGAAAATCAGAACTGCCTCCAAGTGGGGGCACATCCCATCTATAGGGGGATTTTCTTAGCTGCCTCCAAGTGAGGGAGAATCTCGTTATAGCGCCCTGATCCGGGAGGATATGGGGACGCCACTGCGATGTACATACGCAGGGCGATGGTACCATCACGTATGTACGCTAAGCATTAATACAATACAATACAGGGATCAGAGTGCGAAAATACGTGGAGTTATACATTCTAATACAAAATAGTACAAGTACTTAGTCATCACAGATTGTGACATAATATTACATAATTATTACATCACCAGATAGTACAAAAGTAGACTGTACAAGATACAAAAGATAGAACTCACGAGCTGGAAGAGGGGATCTCGCGAGCGGGAAAGACGGGATGGAACTACGGCTGATCCGCCTGCTCCTTGAAGTATGCTTGATCCTCAGCTGAAGGGTCCACCTCGATCCAACCTGCTAAATCTGGACATGCAAATCCAGGGTTGTTAGTGGGCAACCCAGCGAGTGCAAGATAAACCCAAATGGTAAGTACAAATAATAGCAAGTGCATCATGTCAAGTATAATGTACCCAAATCAATAAGCATGGAATGACCACAATAAATAGTGAAATATGGAAATAATTTAGAATTTATGTGGCATAAAATAAAAGCAAGTGTGGCAGGTCAAATGTCATGTAATCAAATTAGCAAGCATGGAGTAACTACAATAAATAGCAAGTATGAAAATGACACTAAAATTCATGAAGCATGAAGTCAATTATCAAGTTATTATTAAGACTCGTTCAATTTGTATGTTTCGGTATATGACCGGTGCCATATACTTTCGCATACAAGCCGAGCGAGGTTGGTTATTGAAAATTGATGGGGAATGATGAACCATGTTTAGAATGGGTCTCGTGTATGCCCGGAACAATGGTCCAGGAGTATCCGATACTGAGCCGGAACGTACTGCTAGGCACTGGGACTTACTATATGCCTGAAGATCTTAGTATATGCCCGAACAGGAATACAGTGTCACCGTTCCCCACAGGATATACCCAGGGATTATAGCACACCCGGCAGGCAGGGGGTAGGGGTGCCAGTACACCCCTCGGAAACGCCTGGTGGCCTCAGATTGAATCAACAGGATAGTTGTACAACATATGTGTGGCCACCATAAACACAGAAGCTATATCTATACTCATCAATTTTCCCCGTCCCAGTGTAAGTTATTTAAATATAACAGAGTGTTAAATAGTAATGTCCACAGGATATTCACAAAAGTCCAATACCATGGCTATCCTATTACGAGGGTCAACATGAGTATAATATCAGGATAATGTCAGGAGCCTCCCTATTTCAGGGGTTCAAGTATACAGGAGTTCAGGAGTACAGGAGTTCAGTACCAAATATTTGGTAATAATATAATAATCATGCCAAGTCCCCGTAAAAGCAATAGTCATGAATATGTCATATACTACAGGTATCAGGGGTGGCAGTGTCCGGTCAAGGGTCACAATGTCAAGTCAATGTACTTGTACCACATGAAAGCATGTCATATACCAGGTGTCAAGATCAGGTGTCAAGTATGACATATATCTTGTATCGGTGTCTAAATATCAAGTATCGTGGGACAGGTTTCAAATATCAAGTGCCGATGTAAATACCGAGTGCCAATGTAAATACCGAGTGTCGATGTCATAAATCATATATCAAGTGTAACATGCCAAGTGTCGGTGTAAATACTGAGTGCCGGTGTAAATACCGAGTGCCGGTGTCATAAATCATATATCAAGTGTAATATGCCATGTGTTGGTGTAAATACTGAGCGCCGATGTAAATACCGAGTGTCGGTGTCATAAATCATATATCAAGTGTAACATGCAAGTGTCGGTGTAAATACCGAGTGCCGGTATAAATACCGAGTGCCGGTGTCATAAAATCATATATCAAGTGTAACATGCCAAATGTCGGTGTAAATACTGAGTGCTAGTGTAAATACCGAGTACAACATATATTAACTTGTCTAGCGGGGTATCATGTACTAAAAATTACAGTAGCAAGTAAGGTATTAAACATTATGGTGGTAACAAGATGTTCCCATATTAATTAACATGCTATAAACATTTGAGTGGTAGTTATTAAGCATAAAATAAACACTCGCCTAAAATCTGGGACGCAATACCGAGAAAAGTCGGGGGAGTCCGCTAACACGCGCCATCATGTTATTAGCCAATAAATATATATTAAAATATATACATATATATGTTATATATTATATTTAGAGAGGGAATGAGAGAGAGGAGAAAGAAAGTTGTAGGAAGGAGAGGGAGAGAGAAAGAGAGAGAAAATAGGGTATTTACAGAAAGAAATAGGAATGAAAAATGGGGTGTATGGTTGTAAATATAGGGTAGTAATTTAAGGGAGTGGTGGAGGGTATTTTAGGGAAGTGGGAAAAGTGAGTTTATTTAGGGAAAAGAAATGAAAAGAAAGAATGAAAGAGAGAAAGAAGAAAGAAAGAAGGAAAGAAAGAAAAAGAATGGAGGGGAGGGGTGGCCATCGGCCACCGCCGTCGCCGGCGCCAGCGCCGCCGGGGAGGGGAGGTGGCGCGCGGGCCTAGGGGGGAGGAGGGAGGTGGAGTTGGTGTTGTGTGGTTGGGTTGTTGTTGGTGGAGGTGGTGGTGATGGTTGTGGTGGTGGTGGTGATGATTGGTGGTGTTAGGGAGTTAGAGGAGGAGGAGGAGGTGATGATGGGGTGGTTGGAGTGGTGAATTTGGTGGAGGAGATGGTGAATTTTAGAGGAGGAAGGGAGGTGATGGTGGTGGGTTTTGTTGAAATTGGAGGTGGAGGGTGGTGGTTGAATGAAAAGGAGTTGGTGGAGTGGAGAGGGGGTGTGGGGGAGGGGGTGGCCAGCCTAGGGACGGCCGACGGTGGTGGTGGTGATGGTGGAGGCAGCGGCCAAGGAGAGGAGTTGGTGTGTTTTTTGTTTAGTTGAAGTGGTTTGGACTTTGAAATTGAATTGGAAGAATGAGAAGGAAAGTGGAAGTGTTTTTAATAGAGAAGGGAGAGGATTTGTGATGATGAAAAGGGATGGAGGGGGGAAGGATGGGCTGCAACAGCAGCCCATTATGCCTCTGTGGCCGCTGCTATGGCTGTGGAGCAGGAACGCAGGGTATGAGGGGGGGGGGAGTCAAAGCGGGAGAAAGAAAAAGAAAAAGAAAAAGAAAAAGAAAGGAAATAAAAAAATAAAAAATAAAAAAAATAGTAATACAAAATTTTATTATTAAATAATTTATTTATTATAATTTCTGAAAGTACAAAGTAGGGGATTAGAAAAGGAAAAAGTAAGAAAAGAAATTGTCGGTAAATAATATTATTATTTTAATAGGGCGAAATTTTGACTCTTTTAGAAACGTTCCGAAAAATTATTAAAAATAGAAAATATTATTCTAAGATACTCAGTGAAATCAGATTCAAGAAAGTTAATGTAATTTTCAAATTAGAAATCCTAAAATCTTTCGACGATACCGGCCGACACCAGAATCTGTGAAAGTTTGATAAATTTAGAAAAATCTCAAAAAATATTTTTAGATAGAAAATAAAATTCTAAGAAGTACCGTGAAAGCCGTTTTTGAAAATTCAATCTCATTTGAAAACTAAAAATCTGGGAATCAATCAGCGACGCCAACTGACACCGATTTTGGAGATTTTGCAGAAAAATTCTGGAAAATTCTAAAAAATCATGAAAAATCTAAAATATTAGAAAACAGTGTATGAAACTAAAATCGGTCAAATCAGATAACTAGAATGGTCAAATCGGGTTACAGGCTAGCACCGGGTTCTCGGTCTGGGTCAGGGCTTACTCTAGGTCTGAAGATCCAGATTCGATACGCAATAATATAAGTAATCACAACCTAAAAGCAAATACTGGAAGAAAATTGAACAATATGGTCGAAAAATTTTAGGACACGCATTTGGGTACGTATCCCGGGAACGAGGTGCTACACTCGTCATCGAGGCGCATGTTGGATGGTTGTATCTGTAAAATATAAAGCATGGAACAATACTTATTCTCAAGATGCAATACAATGGTTCAGAAGGGTGTACACCATCTGAAGGTGAGTCTGGCAGTTCAATAAATCGTCTTGTATTGAGCAATCACGTTCTGCTCTTGAAAAGACGGCGCGTTCGACTTCCTCAAAATTTCCTCGGGTTGAGGACGTACTGAAATCACCTAGAGGGGGTGAATCGGTGACTAACTAATCTAATATGAATTAGTGTGAAATTAAAATTATTTATGCAAACTAAAAACTATTATGCTAAACACACCAAGTATAACACAAGAATGTAGCCGAATTCCTGGTGAAGGGCTCTGGACTATCTCCTCAAGATTCCTCTAGATAAGAGTTGAGATGCCGCTTTGCCTCTCTTGGTTGAATACGAGTGTGAGCAATCAATCTTAAGCATGTATTAATAGAGCACAAATATATCAAGCATATAAATGAGATAAACAATATAAGCATGCAAGATATAAGCACAAGTGAGAGATAGAGAGAGCAATTGCAAACACATGAGATTTGTTTCGAGGTTCGAGCATCCTTGTTCTACGTCCCCGCCTTCAACACTATGAAGGATTTTCACTAGAATCGATCCCACCAGATCACTTGGTGCCGCAACACCTACAACGAGTTCACACTAGAACTCTTTGGACTCACTAGTCCCTTTCTTATTCTCGCAAGAACAAACACACCAAGCACACTAGCTTGCCGAGGCCGCACCTCTACACCGAGCTCCCACAAGAACTCGAAACAACATGAACCCGCAAGTTCGCCTCCTCAAATACAAGATGAAACACTTTAGTGATCTCAACACTTTGATCACCTAAAACTCTCTCACAACAAAGATCCCTATAGGATTGATGTAGCAATGGATAGCTCAAGTATGTGTGAGAAAAACTTGGATAGAATTTGTGGTGAAAAACTCAAGAAATCTCTTTTTCAAAACACTCTTGAAAAACTCTCCTTTTGATATGAAAGTTTTTGGCTTAAAACAAGTGGGGATAAATACTTAGAAAGGTAGAAAAAACTAGCTTGAAAACCCACTTCTAATCTTACAGAAAACATCCCAAAATAGCCCCAATATATAGGCCTCCAAATACCAGCTGTTGGGGTCTAACTCAACAGAAAACTCTGCTATCGGTTGACCGCCCGGTCGACCGCCAACAGTCGGATTTCCGACAGTTAGGAAAAGCGATCGACCAGTCGGTCGACTGAAAACTGGGCTATGACCTAGCGGTCGACCGCCCGGTCGACCGGGGCCATTTACGGAGAGCAGAAGCTCTCTGGCGGTCGACCGTGCGGTCGACCGGCCCTTGGCTATGCACATCGGTCGACCGGAGCGGTCGATCGACTTCTGTCTCGGTCGACCTGCAGAAAGCCAGATCTAACATTTTTAGGTATGAAAAATTGGTCTTTTTACCTTCAATAAAATCCCATAAATTCTCATAAATTTTACAAAAATAAGTTCATTAATATACTTTGATATATAGACATGTTTGATTAAAAATCAAAACACATTACAAACATTTTGAACTACTTTTGTAATATAAAATTTTGGCTTAAACAAAATTTGTGTTTTGCAAAAACAATCTCCAAATTGAAAAATGATTTTTTCCAAAACTTCTCCGAATACAAAAAATAAGATATTTTAAACATTTTTTAAGCTTAATGTGTATGGATATGATCCACTACACTTATATGATGAAATATCTATGTTTTTGACAACAAGTTCTAAAATAAGTTTTGATAAAACACATATATATTTTGAAGCTTAAAAAACAAACCGGTATTTTCTATAACAAAAACTCTTTATGAAAACACATATAAATCTTGTGTGTGAGTGTATATGAACTTGAGCAATCCACCATCTAATCTATCCTTTACATTTTATCTAAAAACAAAATCTTAACACTTACAAAAACTCGACACAAGTCTTCTTAAAAATCTTCTTCTCCTTGTTAACTTGGTCCAAACATTGATCCAATGAGCTGACTCCTCTTGAGTACAAAATGCAATCTTGATGCGTGAGCTTTTGAATCAACATGTGCTAGCTCCAAAACTTGACTTTAAATTCTTTGTTGAAGCTAAATACCAACAAAGATCTTGATCAAATATATATCTGAGACTAATTAAACACAAGATCATTAGTACTATAACTACATGAGTTATCATCATCAAAACTAAAGTGATGAGCCTCTAGGCCAACAATCTCCCCCTTTTTTATAATGACAAAACTCATGGAGTTATATATGCATGGATTAAAGATAAGCTTCATAGAAGCTCCCTCTTAACTCATGCATACCAATAAACAATAAGATATTTAATAAAGTGCATAAAACTAAACAATATATATATATATATATATATATATATATATATATATATATATATATATATATATATATATATATATATATATATATGCATAACAAGGAGGTAAACATGCATAAATCAAAAATCCTTCTTCCAAAATCTTCTCCCCCTTTTTATATAAAACAAGAAAATCCTTCTCCCCCTAATATTTGAAAATGAAATAAACATGCATATATAAATCATCAAATATTTTCCCCCTTTTTATCATTTCATCAACAAAGGGGTGAAAACAAATCAAACAATAAGGATATATATGTGATATACATTCATGAAGAAGAGAGACGTGAAGTAGCTCCCCCTGCATACATGAATTACATGAAGAAGGATGAAAAGACCCTAACTCATATAAAACATAATATACAATGCATAAGCGGAGATATTAAGCTCCCCTACATACGTGTACCACATAAGAAGAGATGTCAAGCTCCTAAATATAAGATACACTCAACATGAATCTATATATAGAAAAGATGTTAAACTCCCTTTACATATAGGCAATTCATATCACAAATTTTGAAATCACTTTAAACAAAAATTTTGAATTTTCGTAAGTCAACAAAATAAATTTTGAGATACCATTTGTAAATAAATAGAATTTTAAGATACTAATGAAAGTAAAACATTTTGGATTTTTGATACCAATTGAAATATATTGTAAATTTTGATACCAAATATTCATTGAAATACCAATTGAAAACAATGCATAAGCTTATAAAGATACCAATTTATTTTTAACTTAAAGTCAAGCTTAGCATAAATATAATTTGTATTTTAAACATGTAAATGATATTGTAAATCAAGCACAATCAAAGCATATATATGTATGAAAAAGAAAATACCAATTAAAATTGATATTATTTGAGATTTTGAAATATATATATAGAAAACAAATATGAGTATACAAAAATAGAATTCCATGAAGAACATGTGTATAACTCATACCTATCCACCCTATTCATGCACACGTTAAAATTTTTTTCAATTTTAAGCATACAAGGCATGGTCCCCCATCCAATAACCCTTGAAAGGTAGAAGTTTTCAAAAATCAGATTTGAATAATAGTTGTAAATAAAAATACTACCAAATGAAGAATAAATAACTAGTTTTAAGTAATTTTTGAAAAACTAGTTAAAGATCCTTCAAACATGAAACCAAATTATATGTATCTTATGAAATATACCAAATACACAATAGTTGACACTCGAAATCTATATAGCTCATAAAAGCTCATGAAAACAAAGTCATGAGTAAAGCAATTTAAATATGAGTGCACAAGCATCATGTAAATAGCACATTCATTAAATAATCAATAAGGCTCAAAACATCAAAACATATAAAAACATGCACATTCATTTTCATCAAAAATAAACTTTAATGTATATGTATGTTTTTTATCCAAAGCTAAAAGTATGCATACATATCCCAAACACAAAAGAGTCCTATAATGTAATTTGCATGAAGGCAAGTGACTCAAAGGTATATATGTATATTTATTAGTTTTAGACAAAAATTACATATACATGAAGCGAAACACATACAAGAATAGGGAAAACATGTATAAATGAAAGAATCATCAAAACTAGGTTATAATGTACATGTAATGAGTACAAATGAGTAATAAAGTACAACATATAAGAATCAAATGCTGCTCACTACTTGTACAAGTATATACACAAGTTTTTATGAAAAACTCATCTAAACAAGTATTCATCACATGAAGCACAAAAACAAAACATGCTAAAAATATTATCTATATAAAAGCATGTAAAAAAAAATAAGAGATTAGAGATAGTTACCAAACCATATGCACTAATTTCTAAGTCTCCAAAATAAGGTGGTCCTCCCACCAATCTTCCTTGATAGTGATGCATCAATTTGTATGTCCATCTACTCCATGCATCCACCACCAAGGCACCAATCTTCTCACGTCATGTGCGAGTCCACATCTACATCAAATACAAAAGGTGGGGATTTTGGTACCCATTTTCTTTTGGGTCCATGGGGGTTAGCATTATTTGAAACCTAAATATTTTTATTAGCAATATTTATAGAATTTACCTTATCAGAACAAAACTTTGCTAAATGGCCTTTCGGGGCGCAATGTGTATGTTTGTACACTCTAATATGCACATGAGAATGAGTGTGATTATGATGTGCAAAGTATGCATATGTTTGCCGTGGATGATGTGCATGAACATGTGGAGCTTGTTTCTTTTGAAACAAGATTTCCAATCTATTATGATTGAATGCACAATTGCTCAAAGTGGAGCTCAAATAATTTATTCCATTTTTCAAAAATTGAATCTCATTTTTATCAATGGCAGCATAAGAGTATGGCAAGTATGAGAATCAACAATCATTTTTCTTTTAGATATTTTTTTCTTTTGAATCAATTTTTCTTTTTAAAGAGTTGTTTTCTTCCAAAGCAATTTCTTTTTTCTTTTTCTATCAAAGTGATTTTACTTTTCAAAGAATTATTTCCTTCTCAAAGATCATTTAATTTAGAAAACTAGGAAATATTCTCCTTTTTCAAAGATTCATTTTCTTTAGAAATATTTTCCAATTTATTTTGAAAAGAATCTTTTCTTTTGAAATGGACTAATATTTATTTTTTAATCTTTTATGGTCCTTTTTAAGAAAATCATATTTTTCAAGGAGTTGTTTAAAAAATAAGCAAGTTCATCATATGACAAGTCAACATCCTCATCATGCTCGGATTCAGAATTTACCTCAAGGGTTATCCCTTTGGACCATGTAACACAAGTTGGAAGCATCACTTCTATCATCCGAGTCACTCCCCGAATAATATTGCTTTTGTTCACCAAGAGGACTAAAGTGTTTTAATACTAGAAAAGCCGAATCAAAGTTAGAAACCCTAGATAAATATTCATCATTTAGGGTTGACTTTAATGCATGGATGGCTTTTGCATTAGCCTCAAGATATTTGCCATTTAAACAATAAGAATCTTTATAGTGAAAAAATAAACATGAATACCTAGGGCTTTGAGGTACATAGACATCTTAACTTTTCAAGTTTGGATGTTAAGAATATCAAACATGGGAGGTGACATGAAATCCATGTGTGTGTTCACAAATATAGTGATTAGCGAAAATAAGGATCTTTAACTTAAGGTTGTTAGACCCAAATCAAGGCACCAATCTCTGATACCAATTGAAATCACCTAGAGGGCGGTGAATAGGTGACTAGCTAATCTAGTGATAAATTAATGCGAAATTAAAACTATTTATGCAAACTAAAAACTATTATGCTAAACACATCAAGTATAACACAAAAGTGTGCAACAGAATTCTCGGTGAAGGGCTCTAGACTATCTCCTCAAGATTCCTCTAGATAAGAGTTGAGGTGCCTCTTTGGCTCTCTTAGTTGAATACGAGTGTGAGCAATCAATCCTAAGCATGTATCAATAGAGCACAAATATTCAAGCATATAAACAAGATAAACAATATAAGCATGCAAGATATAAACACAAGTAAGAGATAGAGAGCACTCGCAAACACGGAAGATTTGTTTCGAGGTTTGAGCACCCTTGCTCTATGTCCCCGCCTTCAACACTATGAAGGATTTCCACTAGAATCAATCCCACCGGATCACTCGGTGCCGCAACACCTACACGAGTTCACACTAGAACTCCTTGTACTCACTAATCCCTCTCTCTTGTTCCTGCAAGAACAAACACACGCAAGCACACAGCTTGCCGAGACCGCACCTCTACACCGAGCTCCCACAAGAACTCAAACAATACGAACCTTCAAGCTCACCTCCTCGAATTCAGGATGAAACACTTTGGTGATCTCAACACTTTGATGACCTAAAACTCTCTCTCAACAAAGATCCCTATAGGATTAATATAGCAATGAATAGCTCAAGTATGTGTGAGAAAAACTTGGATAGAATTTGTGATGAAAAAATTCAAGAAATTTCTTTTTCAAAATACTCTTGAAAACTCTCATTTTGATATGGAGGTATTTGGCTCTAAAACAAGTGGAGATAAACACTTAGAAAGGTAGGAAAAACTAGCTTGAAAACCCACTTCCAATCTTATAGATAACAGCCCAAAACAGCCCCAATATATAAGCCTCCAAAAAACTAACCATTGGGATCCAACTCAGCAAAAAACTCTGCTGTCAGTCGACCACCCAGTCGACCGCCAACGGTCGGATTTTCGACCGTTGGGAAAGAGGTCAACCGGTCGGTCGACTGAAAACTGGGCTATGACTTAACGGTTGACCGGGCCATTTACAGAGAGCAGAAGCTCTCTAGCGGTCGACCGCGCAGTCGACCGGCCCTTGGCTGTGCACGTTTGTACACATCGGTCGACCGTCCGGTCGACCAGCAGAAAGCCAGATCCAACATTTTTAGGGATGAAAATTTTGGTGTTTTTACCTTCAATAAAATCCCATAAATTCTCATAAATTATTCAAAATAAGTTTATTAATATACTTTAATATACAAACATGTTTGATTAAAAATCAAACACATTACAGACATTTTGAACAATTTATGTAATCTAGAAATTTTGGCTTAAAACAAAATCTGTATTTTTCAAAAACAATCTCCAAATTGAAAAACGATTTTTTCAAAACTTCTCCAATACAAAAACAAGATATTTTAAATATTTTTTTTAAGCTTACTGTGTATGGATATGATCCACTACACATATATCATGAAATATCTATGTTTTTTACAATAAGCTCTAAAATAAGTTTTGATAAAACACATGTATATTTTGAAGCTTAAAAAACAAACTGTATTTTCTATAACAAAAACTCTTATATGAAAACACATATAAATCTTGTGTGTGAGTGTATATGAATTTGAGCAATCAACCAACTAATCTATCCTTTACATTTTATCTAAAATAAAATCTTGACACTTACAAAAACTTGACACAAGTCTTCTTGAAAATCTTCTCTTGAAAATCTTCTTCTCCTTCTTGACTTGGTCCAAATCTTGATCCAATGAGCTAGACTCCTCTTTAGTACAAAATGCAATCTTGTTAAGTGAGCTGTTGAATCAACATGTGTTTGCTCCAAAACTTGACTTTAAATCCTATGTTGAAGCTAAACACCAACAAAGATCTTGATCAAATATCTGAGACTAATTAATACAAGATCATTAGTACTATAACTACATGAGTTAATCATCATCAAAATTAGAGTGATGAGTCTCTGTGTCAGCACGTACTCCTTGAGGAAGTCTTGCTAGATGAGCTTTTTCAAATATCTTTGGAGGGCCTAGCAATGGATGGTTTGGTGCCCTTTATAGTCTTGAAACAAGCAATACTCCTCTGACCCGATCAATAATGGATTGGGTGAGATCGGCTTTGGGCGTCTGACCCATGGTTGATTTTTGAAAGTGTTGAAGACTTCATCAATCGGAGCTTCAAAGGAGTGAAACATTCTGCAGAACTGTAGCCTTGGATTGGATTTGATGGCATTATGGAGAGCGTATGTTTCTTGAAGGGAGGCTACCTTCTATGTCAGTCGGGAACATGATCAGTAGCTTCGCGAGCGAACTTTGATTTCTTTCATCCTTGCTAAACTTTGTTGAGAGGTTGGGAGAAGACTTCATTCCTCCTCAAAAGGGATGAATGACTGCGCTCGAGAGAGAGCTTCACTCATTTGGCGATATTGTGCTTCAGGAGATACTTGTATAAGGGGTTGTAGACTATTTAAAAATCACTGAAGATAAATCATCAGATATCAAGGTCTATACTTCAGATGCGAGGCTAATTAAAGCCATTCACTGCAATGTCAAGACACAGAGCTCAAAGCACGCATCTTAGCATCATTACAATGTCGAAAAGCAGAGCTCGAAGCCCACATCTCAAAATCACCGCAGTGTTTAACACGAGGCTCGAAGCCCGCGTCCCAGCATTACTACAATGTCAAGGTGCGGAGCTTGAAGCCCGCGTCTAACAAATCTCGAAGCCTGCATCCAACAACATTTCAATGGCTAAATGCAAGCTCGAAGCCCGTGTCTCAGCATCACTATAATGCCAAAACGTGAGGCTCGAAACCTGCATCCCAGCATCACTGCAATGCCAAGATGTAGAGTTCAAAGCCCGCGTCTCAACATCACCACCGCGGTGTCAAAATGTGAGGCTCGAAGCCCGTGTCCCAGCATCACTGCAATGCCAAGATGCAGAGCTCGAAGCCCGCGTTTCAACTGCAGAAGAGCCCTGTGTTTCAGCTGTAACTGCTCTCATTGTCGAGTCAATTACTGCCCACATAATGAGGAGAGTTAATCCCCATTATAAAGGTTTTTAGGGGATAGTTTTACCCCTAAAAACCCTACAAAATAGTTCAATTTGCTATTAAAGAGGGTCGTTCTAATTTGGTCTGAGAGAATTTTGGTCGAATTTGATCAAAATTTTCAGCTGAGGAGCCTTGAAAAAAGTTAAACTCTTGTACGAACTTGCTGAGTACAAGTTTTTACCCAAGTCTCTTTGTGATTCTATTGGACAGGAACTGTGCTACTCTGTCCGTGATCCGAAGAGAAGATCCCAAAGGAGCTTGACATTCACCCAGTCAATGAAAAACAAGATTCACTTTCTACCGCTACACAAAGAACCAAGCTTTAAACAAAGGGGAGATCCAGTCATTCTCCCCTCTTTTATAATCGGATTATTGATCCATTGTAACTTTCTTTACAATCAAATAAAAAATTTGCATGCCTTTCAATTTTTTTGAGGAAGAAGAGATGTAAACTCTGCTAGGAATTACTTTCTCTACTGATGAGCAAGTTGTAGTGCAAGGTGACATCACCTTTATGAGAAAAACGGTCGAGTCACTTTTCGTGGAATTAGACCAGGTAAAGTATGAAAAGTTCCTCTCATCTTGCTCCAAGAGCCCTAGGGTGGTGTGGCAGTATCGCAGAGTCCCTTCAGAGGTCCACCCTTAAGTCCTTTCGGAGATTTCTCCAAAGATGGCCTGCACAAACAGTGCCATTTCTGGCCGTGTCGCGCGCCTGGCCCGCGTTAACATCTCCCACGAGACCCGCGAGGGCCAACATCGTTGAAGGTCAATCCAGCCACACCTTTCTCTTCCTCAGCTCTAGGTTACCGGGGGTTCCTAACAACTCGTGAAGCATAACCAGAATGTCAAACGTTGACAAAGGCGACGTGCACGTTGACAACAGATGTAAGAAGCTAAGAAAATCATCTGTCCAGCAGATGCAGAACGTGAGGCTTATGCCTGCATCTCTTCTGAGTCACGTTAGACGCGCATAGTCTGTGTTTTGGAGACCAAAATACGAAGCTCAAGAGGCTCGCATTTCTAATGCTTCGCCTCCTAGACGTGACGTTCAGCAATGCGAGGTACGTACCTTTTCTCAGAGATACGCAACCCGCGTCTCTATGACAGAGCGCGGGACTCATAAAGTCTGCGTTTCCCAAGTGTCGTTAGATAAACACGACAATCAGCAACGCAAAGTCTGAGTCTCTTCTCAGTAGAGGCACGAGCCCACCGTTTTTAAGCCAAAGCGCGAGAGCCGCCTCTGTTCTAGAAAATATGATCTTCACGTCTCTGAACCCTGCATTTCAGAGTTGCGACGCAAGGTTAACATTTGCTCTCCAACAGTTAGAGAGCTGAAAAGTCTTCGCCCCCAGAGACTAGAGGCTGGTCTCCTCGATCCCCTCCGACGGATCTAAGGGATTACTTGACAAAAAAGAGGAGTGCTCATCAAATCACTCCATCATATTATTGTGAATAGTTCATCACAGCGGTGCTCTCTGAATGCCACTGCAGCTCGCATGTAAGCAAACGGTCAGTGTTCAAATGATTATTATTTATATCAGTCTCCCGATCGGCCAAAAGGCATCATTCCCGCACAAGGAGAACTTTCTCTGACGCGGAGTACCCTGAAGTTACTGCGAACATGGTGGGTCCAAGCACTACGCCAAGCAGAAGTAAGGGGAAGCAGCCAATAATCAGCTCTGACGAGTCTGACATTGAACCGGAAGGAGTGTACCGGCATACCTGCACTCAAATTAGTGTGATAGCCCTAGTGGACTACAGTGCCCTAGCCTGAGGCATTGATGTAAGTGAATCACACTCTCCATTGTGAAATCACAGCCCTCAAACTCTTCTGTAGAGAAAGAAGCATTCACGTATATGACAAGCCTCCTGAAGAAATGGCCAGGCGCTTTTGAACAACAAGCCCAGGCCCAGAGGGAACAACTCGATATGATTCGCATCCAATAAGAATCTATCGCACCCTCAAGCGATGATTTCACAATTGCTTGAGTGCAAGAAGAAGCCAAAGGCCAAGACTCCATCCAAGAAGTCCAAGGGCAAACGGAAGGAAGGGAAAAGCTCATCCTGTACATATTGAGGAGGAGGAGCATTCCAACTCCAAGTCATCTAAGCCTCCATCCGAAGAGGGAGGCAATTCAGAGAATGGGAGAACTTATTCCAACAGGATGAATAAACTGAAACAGCGTCTTGAAGCCCTCGCCAATTGGAAAGGCCTCCAAGAAGCAGGAGTAGTCCGGCCATACCTGACTGAGTGGGATCTTATCCCGTACCCTCCTAAGTTCAAAGCTCCGACCCTATAGGCCTTCGACGGAAAAGGGTCACCGAACCACCACATATACTACTTCAAGTCTCAGATAGGTAATGTAGCAGCAAATGATGCCATCCTGGTGCATTTGTTCATTGGCACTCTAAAGGGACTTGCTCTCGAATGGTTCATGAAGCTCCCAGAAGGCTCCATCAAGAACTAGGGTGATCTGGAGAAGCTTTTTCTTACACGCTTCTTCGAAGACCACTCAGAGATTACCATGCTAACTCTCCTGACAACAAAGCAACGAAAAGGAGAGTCAGTTAAAGCATTTGTGGAAGATTTTAGAATATGGCACTCTGATATCCTGGCGATATGACCCAGGACACCCTGGTAGAAATATATCATCACAATCTGCAAACTTCACTCCTAGCTCAGATAGGAGTAGCTGAAAACTGTACCTGAAAGCAGTTAGTTCAGCAAGACAAATAAGAAGAAGAGATTGTCGCCAGGGTAAGGGCAAAAGAAAACAAGCCCAGACCCAAAAAGTGGACAAAGCGCATGCCAGAAGTATCTTTCCAATCGAAAAGGAAGGACACATTGGCGACAAAGACAAAGTCTCCTTCTAAACCTCAGCCGACTAGAGGGGGTAGTTCTTCAAGTCAGCCATACGCTAACAAACATTACTCCTTCAAAGACGAGCATGTCGATTTGTTGTTCAAGTTACTCAACAAGAGCAACAGACTAAAGTTTCCTAAAACTAGACGTCCCAAGAAGGTTGGTAAGACCGACAATCCCAACTACTGCTTATACCACAGGATGCTGGGGCACCCTACCAAGAGCTGTTACATCTTCAAAGACATCCTTCAAGGTTTGATTGATACGGAGGTGCACAAGCTCGCCTGGAGTAGAAGAAAGTGACAAACAATATAACGTTATTTCTTCAATTTGGGTATAGCCTCCAAGGCTGGCTGGAGTAGTTTCCATCCCGAAAGGGGAACCAAGGATACTCAATATGGATCCACACCACCAGCAATAGAAAGGTCTCGTACCTGTTCCTACTCCTTAGGGAGAGATCACGTGGGTTCATCCCAACCTTGTGGAAGGCCAACAGTGGACTGCTGTTACCAACAGGAAGTCCAAAGTGTTGCCCAAAGGCCCATCGTTCTAGTTTTGATGATGATTAACTCATAGAGTTATAGTTCTAATGATCTTATGTTTAATTAGTCTCAGATATTTGATCAAGATCTTAGTAGGCGATTAGCATCAACAAAGGAGTTTTGGGAGCTAACTCATGTAGATTCAAGAGTTCACGCGTCAAGATCGCATCTACCACTCGGTTAGAGTCAAGCTCGTTAGATTGTGTTTGGATCAAGTCAGCTTGGAGACAGAAGACTTCAGTTTTGTGTTAGTTTGTATTTAGATCTTGTGTAAAGATAGATAGTATTGATATGCTCCAATTCACACACACCATACAAGTTTCAATTTGTTTGGTTTTTTATTTAACCGGTTTCAGTTTTCATATATATGATTTTCATGGATAAATAGAATCAAAACGAGTTTACATGATTTAATGTATATTAGATTTGATCTATATACATCTATACTTCATCTATTTAGAAAAACTTAATTTGATGGTCTATTTCATAAGTTTTGAGTTTTATATTTAAATAAACTTACTTTTAGATTTCATGACAAAAACATAGATATGTATCTTATATGTATATTGGATTCTATTCATATACAATATGCTTTAAATTTGTTTCAATATCATATTTATGTATTTAGACAAGCTTTGGAAAAATCGGATTTCCATTTCAAAGTTTGATTTTTGGAAAATACCGATTTTGGTTTAAAGCCTAATTTTTTTTTTACAAAAATAGTTCAAATAGTTTATAATATGTGTTGATTTCTGATCACACATGTTTGGTATTCAAAGATCTTATAAGAACTTATTTTTTGTGAAATTATGTGATTTTATGGATTTTTATTGGAGTTAAAATATCTAAGTTTCAAATCTCAAATTAACCAGCCAGATCAGTTGGCGGTCGACCGGACGGTCGACCGGACCAATGAACGGTCGACCGGACCGGTCAACTGATGTGCACGAGAACGTGCACATGGCCAGCCTACTCGGCCGGTCGATCGCGCGGTCGACAGGCCAAAAGCACCCCACTCTCGGGTGCTGGTCGGTCGACCGGGCAGTCACCGATGGCTTGCCCGGTCGACCGGGCGTCGACCGGAGGCTCAACGGTCAGAAATATGACCGTTGGCCGGTCAACTGGAAGGGCAATTCTGGCTTTTCCAGATTGCCAATGGCTAGTTTTTGGAGTGGGTTTAAATACCCATCTCTTGGGCTGATTTCATCAAGAATTTCAAGAGCAAAAATTCCCATTTAAAGAGTTTTTGGACTAAAAGATTTATCTTTTATTGTTTTTCAAGAGTTGAAAAAAATCAAAGAAAAATAGAGTATTTGGGATATTGGGTTTTGATCTTCATTTCTATCTTTATCTAGCATTTTTTCTCAAGTATTTTTCTTTGTGTTTTGATTTCCAAACACCTTGATTTTTCACACTTGAGCTATCATCTCTATCCTATCTATAGGATCCTATTTTTGTGGGAAAATTGGTTTGTGATCTATTGAGATCACCAAAGTTGTATGTGATCTTTGTGATCACCAAGACTTGTAATCTTCTTTACTTTGGCTTTGTTCTTGTCCCTCTACGTGTAGAGGTGGTTGTGTCTTTAGGTTTGCTCGTATCCCTCTAAGTGTAGAGGTGATTGTGGTAGAGTTTTGGCTTAGTGCCTTATCTCTTTAAGTGTAGAGGTGATTATTGTTGTACCTAGCCTCTTGTATAGAGGTTGTTTGTTGAAGAGAGGAGTTCTGTACTCTTAATTTATATTTGTCAAATCCTCAGTGGAGCTTCCCTGTGTGAGAGGTCCAGTGTGGACTTATAGTGGAAATCCTTCTGTGTGAAGGCGGGGACGTAGAGCAGTGACTCGAACCTCAAAACATATATTGGTCTTTGCAATTGATCCACTATCTCTATACTCTCTCTTATATTGTGCATGCATCCATATCATATTGTTCATATCATATATGCTGGTATTAATTGTATACCATACTTGTGTTGAACCAAGAAAGCTTCAAATACCACCTCAACTCTTATTCAGAGGAATCAAGAGGAGTTAGTCCAGAACCCTTCACTAGGAATTCGGCTACACTCTTTGGTTACACATAGCGTATTGCATTTAGTTTTTAATTCCACATCATTTGTCATTAGATTAGCCATACACCTATTCACCCCCCCTCTAGTGTATTTTCAATTGGTATCAGAGCCTACGCTCCTGATATTAGGCTTAACCACCTAGGAATGAGATCTTGGTTAGCTAATCTAAATTTGCATTTGCACACATATAGTTTATACTCTCATGGATCCATTGACCCCTCCTATGTATGATGTTACCAACATTGATATGTGGAAGTATAAGATGAGTATGTACCTTAAAACCCTAGGAATGCATGTTTTCCTTATTGCTACCAAGAAATCTTATCTTGCTCAGGACAAGCATATAGAGGCCAATGCACAAGCCCTAGAGGCACTTAGACACACTCTTAGCAAAAATTATCTATTTATAGTTTCTCATTGTGATTCCGCTTTTGCAGTGTGAAACACATTGACCTCTCCAAAGGTACAAACGACAAACCAGTAGAGAAGGAATCTAGTGAAGATGAGTCCGAACAAGCTTACTACATGGTCAAAGGGAATGACTCCCTTGAGGTAACTCGGATACTCAACTAGATGATGCTAGTTCTTCTAGTGATGGTTACATGGATGCCGATGCCTTAAATAAAGAACTTTCAATAGTTTGTGAAAACTTGTTAGAAAAGTATAAACTTTTGAAAAAGAAAGCTTTAATTAAATAAAAAAATAAGAATTTGTGTTCAAAACTTGATTTGATTTTGTAAGAGTTGGATGAGATTTCAAGTGAAAGAGACACATTGAAATCACAACTTGACCTTACTCTAAATGAAAATAAAATTTTAAAAAATAAAAATGATTGTGATATTTTTTTTGAAGAAAAATGAAGTTCTATCTTCAAAACTTGATATTGTTTTAAAAGAGAACAATTTTTTGAAAAACAAAATTTCTTCAATTTCAAAAGAATTGTATTTAGTTTCAAATGAAAATAAATGTTTGAAAATGATTTGTCTTCTCATATTTGTCATATTTCTAGTCTTTCATCTTCTAGCGATACATGATGCATGCTCCACTTTGTCTTCAAGTATTAAAAATGATATTTGCACTTTGAAGAAAAATGTTGATTGTTTGGGCTCCACTTTGAGCCAATGTGTCATGAACCATACACGTTTGGAATCCACGTTTCGCAAGAAACATGCTCCTCATATGCATGCACACCATACATGGTAAACACATGCTCATCATGCTCACACACATGATTCTATGTATGCTCATGTGTACACTTGTACACATTATGGACGTAAGGCCAACCTTAAAAAGTTTTGTTCTGATAGAATCCATAATTCAAATTTTGCAAATAAATTTGTTTGGGTTAGAAAGGTGCTAACCCCCATGGACCCAATAAGTACGGGTACCAAAAGCCACTCCTATTTTATTTGATGTAGGTGTAGGCTCTCGCTTGACGTGAGAGTAATGGTGCCTTGATGGTGGATGCGTTCTAAGCTAAATGGTGACAATTTTGGATGTATCACTTTCAGGATATTTGGTGAGAGGCCACCATGGTTTGGAGACCTAGAAATTATCCTATTAATTTTGGTAACTATCTCTAACTCCTATTTATGTTTACATGCTTTCATAGTATTGATATTTAGCATGTTTTATTTTTTCATGTTCATTATATTAGATGGAATGTAAATTAGACACGTGATATGTATAGATAGTCTTTTGAGATACACCCATGTTCATATGGATTTATATTTTTATGTTCTCACTTTAGTTTAGATATTGTGTATATCCTTTTTCTAATACATGTGCATTTAATTTAATGATCATATTTGTTTATGATTTTGCACTTCATATTTTGAGTACTTGTTTAGATGTACTTTTCATTAAAACTTGTGTGTAAACTTATACAACTAGTGAGCCATATTTGATTATTATATGTTTGTACTATGTGCTTATTTGTACCCTTAGATGTGAAAAACACCTAGAGGGGGGTGAATAGGTGTAAGTGCTAATCTAAGAACTAAGTGTGCTAAATGCGGAAGCTAATGCAAATCTTGCAACACACTTAATACAACACAACAAGTGTAGCCGAATTCCCCGTGAAGGGCTCTGGACTAACTCCTCTTGATTCCCCTTGAATGGGTTGAGTGCTATGTGAAGCTCTTGTTGGTTTAAGTATAAGTGAGGCACACACAAACAACCAAGCATATAAGATGATATATCAATATGAATCAATGTAAGGCACAACACAAATGCAAGCAAGTATGATATGAATGATGAATGATGCTTTGCACAAAATAAGTGAGAGAGAGAGAGAGTTGAGAGATATTGGATCAAACGCAAACACAAGAATATTGTTTCGAGGTTCGAGCCCCTAGCTCTACATCCCCGCCTACACCACCGTGTAGGATTTCAATCCACTATAGGAGTACCGAACTCCTCTCTCAATGCCACCGAGGCAATACAACCACAATCCACCTCTACCGAAGAGGATAAGGCCCGTAGCCAATACAACACAATCACCTCTATCAAAGAGGGATCCAAACCAATACCACTCCGATCAACCTCTACCAAAGAGGGATACGACAAAAGCAAGGAGGGTTTACAATCTTGGAGGCTTAACCTCAAACACTTCTCTTTTCTCTCTTTTCCACAAACAAATGATCCTAATAGATTAGGATAGAAGATAGCTCAAGTGTGGAAACTAGGTTTTGGAAAACAAGCAACAAAGAAAAATCCTTGAGAAAACACTTGCAATATGATAGAAATGAAGATCTAAAGCAATATCCCAAAAACCTATTTTCTTTGAATTTTTCAACCCTTGAAAATAATAATGATGAAAACTTTTAAGCTTTAAAACTCTTTGAAAACTTCTTAAACTCTGGAGAAACTGAGAATTTTTGCTCTTAAAAATCTTAGAGAAAACCTCAAACAAATGGGGTATTTATAGCCCCATCAGAAAACTAGCCGTTAGGCTGATGTGGCAGCCTGACAGGCTGACGGTCGACCGGCTCGGTCGACCGCCAACGGTCAGAAATGTGACCGTTGGGCACCACGGTCGATCCGCCCGGTCGACCCAAACAAACAGAGAGCTCTGCTCTCAGACCCGGTCGACCCGGACGGTCGACCCTCCAAAGTCTGCCAAACGTGCACAGATTTGTGCACGTCAGTCGACCGACCCGGTCGACCGACTTCAGCCAATTGACTAGTCAGTTGACTTAGTCGACTGATTGAAGCCTGGAACAGAAAACTGGGTCAGAAAACCAGTTTAAAAAATATTTTAAAAAATCTTTTAAGTCTTCTAAAAATCCACAAAACTTATTTTATCATTTTATATTAAAACACAAACAAGTGATAAAAATTTTAAGACATATATCAATCATATCAATTCATTTTTGAGTCTTGCAATTTTATCAAAAACAACACTTGTATTTTTATCAAACTTGATTTTTCAAGACATGAATAGGATAGTCAAAATAAGTTTGTTTAAGTCATTTAAGCATATATGTATAACTAGAATACATCTACTATACATATAAACCATGTAAACTTGTTTTGATCAATCTATTCATGAAAACCAAAACCAAAACATGAAACTTGTGTGTGTTGTGCACTTGAGCATATCAACTATACTAAGCTTTACAAATGGATCTAAAACACACTACTAAACTATGGATACCTAAGTCTTCTTAATGATCTTCATCTTCAAGTTGACTTGCTCCAAAACTCCATCCAAGGGCTAGGCAATGTGTGATCTTGAAGCTTTGGCCCTGGAATCACTATGAAAAGCTTCTAAACTCCTTATTGAAGCTAATCATCAACTAATATCTTGGTTAATGATCTGAAACTTAAACAACACAAGATTATTAGTAAACATAACTACATGAGTTAATCATCATCAAAACTAGGGTGGAAGGCCTTAGGGCCAACATCTCCCCTTTTTGATGATGACAAAACTCATGGAGTTATATATGCATGAATTAAAGTTAAGCTTCAAAGAAGCTCCCCTTAACTCATGCATAAACAAATAAACAATAAATATGCAATGAATGACAATGCATACCATTTAAACTTTCAAACAACATGAAACACAAATCTTTATGTATTATTGTTATGCATGACATGGTGATTCCAAAACATGCATACTCAAAATATGTATGCATCAACATGCATAAAGCCATAAACATATTCTAGAAGCTCATCTAGATACCAATTAAATTAATAAAACATTAACAAAAACACTAGATGCTCTAGATACCAATAAAACACCAATAAAACTTAATATATGCAAAAAACATAAGTATGCATATATAAACACAAATTATTCTCTCCCTTTTTGTCAATCATCAACAAAGGGGTAAACAATCAAAACAATAAAATGAGGGGTAAAA